>CAKAKQ010011754.1:0-11130 GCA_916700675.1 Helicolenus avius | reverse complement strand
AGCCAGCACAGCTGCATGCAGCCTTTGGACGCGTCGCGCACACACACACCGACACACGCACATAAAAAAATCTCACTTGAGCTCTCATCCAAACACACTTCCATAAAACTAACACATCTGTTTCTCCCCCGTGAAAGAACAGAGGGCCTTGAAGCGAGATGCCAACGACGTGTCTGCCAGAGGAGAATGTGATTCTCTCCGTGTTGTGTTTTTTTTTTTTTTTTTTGCACTGGAGCCATCCCTACCTTAGCAGGCTAATTCAATTCATTACAGCTAATTGCGTCAGTGTAAAACGCTGGAAGTTTCCACTATGTGGAGCACTACGTCTCCTCACGCAGTCGAGCCATCTGTTCGGTTTTCTGGAAGCCCTCTTTCTTTGGGAGACAGAGGAAATATGGCAGGTAGCTGGATGGCTTTTTTTTGCACGTGCTTGTGTTAAACAACCACACACAAGCAGCATAAATACACTTATTGCGCTATTGCTCCAAGGGAATGATCTTTTCCTTCCATTTTCCAACTACCAAAACAAAAGTAATGGTCTAGTTGGATGTGAAATCTGCTTGCTGGTGTGCTTAGTTTAGCTGCAAGGTGAAAGCTGGTCTGGAGTGAAGGGTAGTTTCAGCCACCACCGTCACAGATTCAGAGTAAGGTCATCTCACACAGACAAGGGTTCAGCCATCTTCTGCTGAAAGATTTATAGAGGTCTTCTGATGGGCGCCCTCGCCATGGATTCACTTAAGTAATCAATAGAGTTATGAATATCTCTCTGCGTGGTACAACAGTAATAAAATTATTCCACTTTGCTCTGGCCCGGAGAGCAGACTGTGGGCACCCGCAGGTCCTCTTTATAGATCGCTTTCTCTTTTCCGTACAAGGTCACACTCAAGGCAGTCTGACAAAAAGCACACACACACACAAGAACACTTTTGTGCCAACACATTAACAGACAGACAGCAGGGAGTGGTATCCCCTCGGTGGCCAGTAACACGGTGCGCACGAGAGAAGAAGAAGCTTTCAAAGAAACAGCTGAGGGAATTAGTGTGTTTGCGCTACTAGGTGAACACGCCTAAAGAACAGCGTCTTTAGTGAAGATCCCCTGACAAGGCCTGAAGCCGGAGGAAGCGTTGTGTCAAGAGTAAATAGTACTGGGTGTGAGGTTATCTGCAGTGTGTTTTATCTGTGTGTGTGCCAAAGCTTCTCTGGTGACACAGGGATTCCTTGAGACACCTTGTCCTCTGGCTACCGTCCAATCCACTGCAGAGAGTATAGGGGCAGGGACAACACCATGTCAGTCATTTGTCACAGCATTGCGGCTGCTCTCTGTCCCTCTGAGGACATTAAAAACAGCGGCTGTGGTGCTTCTGTGGACATCCAATCAGACATCCACGAAAGCTATTAAATCCTCTGAATAATGTTATACTTGTGTTTTGTGTTTGCTGCACCAATCCTGATTTTTGCTTTAAAACATTTATCTCTGTGGTTCACAAATTCAACAAAGTCTCCACAAGATTCTGAAATGCAAAAAAGGGGAAATTCTGGTATAACTCTGCACTCGCCACCACTGCTATAGCGACTCAAAGCATGACTCCATCAAAACAATATCGGGGCAAGCAGCATTAGCCTCTTTCCAAATAAACTTACATTTTACAATAATCATTTCAAACGCTTGTCACAGAGTTCAAACAAACAAAAACACAAATTAGCTGTTGTAGCTAACTGCATAAGGAACTTCTTGCAAGGAAACCAAACGCCTAACCGAGCTAGCTGTTTTGTAAGCCAACTATAAAACTACCACTGTGTGAAAGGGTTCCGGAGTTGGTGGAGACCAAAACAGGAGCTAAAAAGAGAGTGAATATTGGACTTACATTCGCCAGGTGACCAGAAACACGACTCCAAGTGAATGCTAATATTGCTCCATATCTGCTAGATGTGTAGGCTAACTGTTTGCTAAAGAAAAAGTTTGCCATATCCATTCATTTCAATTCATTCAGCCTGCAAATGTGCACTCTATCCCTCGGAGGACATTCAAACAGTGACTATGGTGCTTCTATGGATGTCCAATCATCAGACATTATTATACTTTTCCCTACATGTTTAATTAGAATTAGAGGCTGTCCAATCAGAAATTGAGCTCTCACTGTGGGTGTCCAATAATAAACTGAATCAGAAACTATCCTCATTTTTGCACATATCCAAACAGAGACGTCTCTATCACTGAAATCACAAAAGAAAATGTTGACTAATTTATACATCAGTTTGCGGAGTGTTAAATGTACAAAGAAACTCATTTCTAGCTTATAGTGAATTAGATATTTGCACTCTGTTTCACATGATGGGTGACAGATGGAGCCACATCACTGAGCATATAGCCAAGCCTACTGTAGTGTTGTTTACACTGCTGCTGTCTAGCACTGTTCATCATTTGCTTGTTAAGTGACTGAGTTGTAAACTATTTACAGATTTAAGTCAAAGTCACAGCAAAAAGGCCTTCTAACAACATCAAACCTCAGAAGGTTATTCAATGATAATGAAGTAAAACAAAGCACTCAGTGGTGGTTGGTCATCATGTTGCACAATAGGTCCTTGGTTGCAGGTATTATTAGTGATTATGTGACTCATAGCTGCAGCAGGACTTTTTATTTTAAGCCTGTATTCTGCGGTGTTCAGAGCCAAAGCTCCTCTGCTATGGTTTGCCTTGATCTTCAATTGTAAATGTCAAGTTCTTAAGACACCACTGGAAGAACAGGATCCCTAGTTTACATGGTAAACATCCCATTTTCTAACCTGTTACATAATAAGTTTTGGAGCTATGAACTTTGACATCCCTTACAGACACTGGAACATCATATACTGTATGTACCTTTTAGTCTAATCTTGGTTAATGGATATATGTATGTATTTAAGACATTTTATCAGTATTTCTCATGTGTTGGAAGTGTTTGGACACTCCATCAAATAGATTTGTCTTCATCTATTAATGTATTTTTTACATTTATTATTTCCTCCTTTAAAAACCTGTAGCTGAAAATGCAATTATTATTATTTTTTTTAAATGGTTGCTCCTTGGACAACTGGAAAAACTACCTACTTTATCTGAAGTTTGCTTGGGAATTTAAGACTGTCTCAAAGGTCAAGTGTCAGAGGTCAAAGCTTCTAACGCTAAACTCAGAGATGAGATGCGATAATGCGCAAGTGGTGATTTGGCGACATTTTGTTGTTGACATGTTGTTTAGAGCTGCAACGAAAAGTTATATCATAATAGTGATTTGATAAAGCAAGAAATGTCAAATATCAGCTTCTCAAATGTGACGATTTGCTGCTTTTCTTTGTCATGCGTGACAGTAAATTAAAAATTTTTAGCTTTTTGGACTGTTCAGAAAAATTGAAGACGTCACCATGGGCTCTATCTACTTTTATTATTATTTTAGCATATTATAGACTAAATGATTAATAGATCAAATAATGTGCAATAGGATCAGACCATGCTGTTCCTGATGTGTAAGTCTGGGGGAGTCAGCATTTCCTACCAACATTTCCATTATACGGTAGATATTGGTTTACCCATCAGATTAGGGTGCAGACATGAGCATGTGCATGTTTGTGTGAGGATGAGCATGTTCCTTTGTGTAAAATGAGTGTGTGTAGACGTATAGTATAGGCTGGCTGGGTGGGGGTGGTGGGGAATATGACACCCTGTGTCACGACAGTTTCTAGTTTTGCAACAAGTGGGCTACAGCATCAATAATGGATGACGGAGAAAGGGATTAGGCGGGGGAGTGCATGCGAGCAAACGTGCCCTTTTTAATCAAAAAATCCAGCAGTCACTTAGTGGGCATGTATTCAGCTCTACATGTGCATGAGATGGTTTGTTTCTAAATATCTGAATTTGCATTTTTGTGTATTCATGTAGGGGGTAGTCGACGAGGAGGCTGACAGTCTAAAAACCTTCCTCTGGCTTTACAGTGTCGGATAAAAGACGCTCACACACGCAACAACAGATTCAAGGCGAGCTACTGTACTGTATGTTCTCCGTACAGATGTGTGACAGAGAAAATACTCCTTGAGTTGTCACTCCGGGCCAATCGCAACCGCTTCGCCCTGAGCACGCTCTGCCATTTATAGGCCTACAAAGTGGGCCAAATGAGAGGGAGCTGCAGTGACAATGACACAGGAAGATATGTTAAAAAAAAAAAAAACTGGAGCACTCGGAGAGAAAGAAGGAAACAGAGAGGAAGAGCTGACAAGGAATGAGAGAAAGAAGAAGAAAAAAAAGCACAGTTAAATAAGACTGTTTCGATCATGTGGACACCATGTGGACACTACAGAGGAAGCGCCAAATCCCACAACAAAGCAGCACATGAGGAATCACTTCATATCCTCATCCTCCAACATTCACAAGCACTTAATTTTTGTTCTTTTAACACAAGAGAAATCCAGTCAATGTCAAGTGAACCAAGTTCCCAGCAGCTCACTGTTTTTGACATTTTACACACCGGAGTGTCAAAGGGTTTTTCCCCAGTGCTACCGGTCTCATTTTTGACGCGTTAATAATATACTGTTAAGAGCTTACGTTTGAGTCAAATTGCCCATTTGGCTTTTAGCCATCTCAAAGTATCAGCAAAGAGCAAATGTCACACGCCTTCAGTTTGTTATCTTGCAGTCAGAGTTATTTGCACAAGGTTTCTGTAGAGGACTTAACAGATTGCATAACTCTTGAGAGAAACTCTCCAGAGTGGTTGTTAACATAACTTGAGCCTCGACATCATTTTAAAAGTTATGTCAATTATCTTTGAAAATATGTGTTTTAAGTGCTCTGCTAGGGGCGCAGGTTGAGCTGGAAATAGCCGGAGAGTTGGATTTTTCGTTGCCACTTTGCTCCCGGTTAGGTACGTAGGAGGAGAGTCAGGCCCGAGAGCTGCTCGGATTCTTGCCGCCACGTCAGAAGCAAAATAGGGCTAACAATGGACTGAAACAGAAAGACAGACAGGGACAATGCAGCTGCTGGACAAAAGGCTTTGAAAAGTCCGATCGGCTGTGAAAAGACTCGGGCGGCATCACACGTTTAATGACAGATTTTTTGCAGACGAGCGATTTTTGCATTCACATTTCTGTCGACCTGCTTCGGGATCACTTTCAGATTGATCTCAAACTCGTTATAATGGAACACATTCAATATAACCATGAGAGGCGACCAAATTAAAAACCCTTACAGATAACGTTTGCCGACTGACGGTGTGTCCTATATTTTTTCGCAGACAAGCGCAGCCTCTCCAAGAACTTGAAAATCAGTTGTCAAGGCCAAATTGAGCTTAAAATCAGCCTTTATATTGTACAGTGTGCTCCAGGCTTGAATAGCACTGAGTGAAAGAGGCAGGCAGAGAGAGAGAGAGAGAGAAATGGTCAGGGGGATAGAAAAAGGGGATATTAAGTGACATAAAAGAGATATCACAGAAGGAGGGATGTTACCGAAGGGCATTCAGGGAGGAGATGGAGGAAGGGGAGGGAGGCAGATCGCCACATGAAATCTGATCTTCCCCAGGAGCCTCCATTTATCCAGTCCCTCTGCAACTGGCGGCTCAACAAACAACACCACAATAAAAAGGAGCCAGATTCGGAGGAAGCGTAACGGGAATCAAACTTGTCTTCACATCTGGTAAAATGTTGTTTTTTTTCCTTTCATGTTTCTTGACATTTAACAAATGTCTGTTCAGACAGGACAGATTCTGCTCTTCCTCAAAATCGATCGGACCACCGCAGCACAGTCTTTCTCTTCCACTCCCATCTGTGCACCCATCCTCCAAACAGCATCTACTCTGAATCCATATGCATCCATTGGTGCCTTCATATGGAGTCATATTTAGTCCACTTGAACACCCGATTCAACTGTTATCAGCTCATTGAATGTGTTGTTATCAGTCATTATAAGCCTCATAGATGTGGGTTAGTAGGGGCCTACTACAGCTACTATGTTGGAGTGAGAGCGAAACTGGAAATCTGATATGAAATATATTGAGGGAATATTATTTGAAAATTGCAGTGTTTTGTTTTTACATCACATTTACATTACCACTCAGTTCAATACGATTAACAAATATGGATATATGGATTTTTTTTCTAAATAATTTAACTTGAAACTGTTTGTGTTCATTTTGCACTAAACTACTGAACTAAATGTAAAAATACTTCATTTGTCAAGCATATTTATTTATTGGATTACTAGAAAACATGCTTTATATCGTGATATATATCATTATCGACATATGAGATGACTTATATCGGGATAGAATATTAAGGCCATATCGCTCAGCCCTACTTCTATATGCAGGACAACACATCTTGTGCACACTTTCAACCCAACAAAACGTGTAGAAATATGATTACTCATGTGTCGTCCCATCCTTAACAAGTGGATGAACTGAAACGTTAGGTGAAATAATTTTTTCACAGTGTGGATCTTCTTCTCAACTCCAGACGCCAGTAGCCAGCTGCAGCGCTGATCAACAGCCAGACACTTTGCTCATTTATTTGATAATGTGTGATTTTTATAGCACAGCTACCTCATTCTGCAGTCTCTCTCTCTCTTTCTCTTACAACTTCTCTCCCTCTGTGTCTCTCTCTAACTCACTGACTCACTCGCACTGCAGGTTCACCCCCCGAAACCTTAAACACACACACACACACACACACACACACACACACACACCCGCCTCCAATAGCCCGGCAGCCCGAAACAAGTGCCATTTATTGAGCAAACCCATCTAGCTGCCCAGTGCAAACACAGTCCAATAACAAAGAGCTTGAGGGGAGAAAGAGAGAGACACACTTACAGAGAGAGAGAGAGAGAGAGAGAGAGAGAGAGAGAGAGAGAGAGAGAGAGAGAGAGAGAGACTTACAGAAAGAGAGTGAGAGAGTTAGAGAGAGAGAGAGAGAGAGTTGACAGGCCCAAAGGAGGCAGAAGGCCCAGAGTGTATCAGTAAAAGTGGAAGGAGGAATGGCTGGCTGTAACGAGTTCTTTGTTTTGTTGTGAGTCCAAGCTAGGGTTGGGGGTTGAGTTTGGATAGCTGGTTACATTTTGGATCCAAGTCTGTAAAAAAAATCTGAATTTAATAATGAATCTCTTCAAATCTCGTTCTTATTTGCTAACGACACATTTTCTGTTTGTTTCTGCTTTTTCAGTAGGGGTGTGGGAAAAAAAAAATCAACACAGCATAGTATCGCGATATTTTATGTGGCAATATCGTGTCGATACACGGACGACATCAAGTATCGGTCTTTTATTAAATAAACTATTAACCTCTATTAACAATCCGGCTGCTATTCTGTCTTTCTGACGTTGTAGTTGGCTCAGTCTTAAAAACTAGAGTGAAGATACTGGTATCACTTGAAACTACAAAAACCTAGAAATCCATTTGTAGCAACCATGCCCATGTTAGCTTGTGAGGAAGAACTCAAAATAACGCTCCAAATTACACTAAATTTTGGGGAGGAAAAACTGCAGTGGCCTTTTTCAAAGGGGTCCCCCTGACCTCTGACCTCAAAATATGGGAATGAAAACTTTATCTTATTAGATTAAACAGATGTTGACAAAGTGCATAATTTGCAGCTGAAAAAAGTTAATATATCTCAATATATTTGATCGTAATAGTAGTAATAGTATCGTGATAATATCCTATTGTGGGGGCTCTGGTGACTCCAAGCCCTACAATTCAGCAACAAGTCAGATTTTTTTTAATATATTTTAGTTATTTTTTAACGTGAGTCGCTTCGAAACGACTCACGATTCCATACTGGACCCAGATTTGATTAAATGCCACTGAAACCAAACCATGGTCCGAGCAACATGTCTGTAGAGAGATAAATACAGTCCGTCTGCATCCATGTTTGTGTGATTGAGTAAGAGACACAGACAGAGAGCATGTGCGTGCATGTGTCCTGTCTAGCAGAGGGGGAAGAGTTGGACAAGGTGTCTCAACCCGTGGCTCTTCATTATCTGCAGCTACAAAAAAAAGCTAATAAGGTCTGAAGCGCTTCCTCCCTCTTCTCCGGCCTTTTTTCGCTATGGAAACGACTTCAGGGGGTTTTCTGTCCCAGCGGGAGTGCACTGATGACTCCCGTGCTTCTCTTCTCTTCTAGCAAAGGAAACAGAGAGGTAGTCCCCTCACTTGATATTACAAGCTCCCACGTATTTAATGAGGCGATGTTTTGACCATCAAGGGCTTCGTGTGGATTTTGTCCTGCATTTGTGCCCAGCTGGAGTTGGAGATGAACACTACCCACTTCCTTTGTCTCTCCTCTAGAGGCCAAGGATACATTCAGAACAAAAATAACAATCAGATTCCCAATTTGATGATTTCAAGGACGTTCAAGAAGCCAACGCTACATCCTACATATAGCTTAACCCTCAGTGAGCCACAATCCTTACTGCTGACAGTAAACCGAGGGTTAACTCCATTAAAGTCAACTAAACCCATTTTCCAAAGAATCTGAGTCTGTCCACACACACTTAAGCTACACATATTTAACATACGACTGCACGGAGCGCATCGTGGACAGACAGACAGACAGAAGAAAGACATGTAGACATAAAGCGATAGCTGGAGGAAAAGAGGAAAAAACAAAAAGGCTCTAAGAGGCGCGGGGGAATAGGCTCGGCAGTCTGTACTGTTCTGTAACAAGGAGGCCGGCTGCTGACATTTGGCATTGATTGTGTTGTTTTATAGGCATTCGTCAGTTAAACCCCTATTGGACAATTACAGAGAGAGCCTGCTTGCTCCTGCAGGAGGGGGGGGGTCCCGACTTTGATCTCTCCCTGCTTTTCAACCCCCTTGCTCGGTGGAAAATCCGCGGAAACAAAGACGGAAAGGTGATGCACCTCTAATTGGCTCTGAGCAAAAGGAAACCAGAAGCAGCTGTTTGAATGGAGCGTAGATGGAGGGAAAGAAGAGGAAATGGGAAAAGGTGGGATGAGATAGAGAGAAGAGGATATAATAAAGATAAAGAGTAGAGGTTTAGGGAAGAAATGAGGAGAGAATGCTTCATTAAATAAAACACAAGTTCCATTTTTGTGTAAATCAACTCTCACGGTATGCATACATGCCAGCGATGGTTTGCGAGTGATGATAATCCCATCGGTAATATATAGGACATCCTGCATTAGTGCTGTAATGAGTGCAGTGTGTAGTGCGTTATATGGAGGAGAAATGGTTAATCTGATTGTTAACCGGTTTTCTAATTCCCAGACTAAAGAGTGGAGATTAAGGCTTACATGTTTGCATGACTAGACAGGTTTCTGTTGCCCTCTAATCCCGGAAAAGAAAAGGCAGCACTTGGCTTTCAATTGTACGCGTGTGTGTGTGTGTGAAAAGTTTGCAATGTGTACTCCTTGCATAATTATGTTCTATAAACTTTAAGTACCTTTTGATGCATTTCTGCGGTATGCTATTTTTCACACTCAAAGAGACAAAGACCTCTGACCTCAAGATATGTGACTTGAAAATAGGTTCTCTGGGTACCCACGAGTCTCCCCTTTACAGACATGCCCACTTTATGATATTCACATGCAGTTTTGGGCAAGTCATAGTCAAGTCAGCACACTGACTCACTGACAACTGTTGTTGCCTGTTGGGCTGCAGTTTGCCATGTTATGATTTGAGCATATTTTGTTATACTAAATGCAGTATCTGTGAGGGTTTCTGGACAATATTTGTCATTGTTTTGTGTTGTTAATTGATTTCCAAATATAAATATATACATACATTTGCATAAAGCAAGCATATTTGCCCACTCCCATGTTGATAAGAGTATTAAATACTTGACAAATCTCCCTTTAAGGTACATTTTGTTGTTCAGGTGAGGCCTTGAGCTAGAAACGCAGAGATAGTAAACATTTGCAAATTTTTTGCTGAAACAAATTCTGTTTTACTTTCTTTTAATTTTTTAGTCTTATACATTTTTAGAATATTATGTGATATCACTGCAGTGTACATATTCAAATAGCCCATGTCGTGCTGAAAAGAAAATGGTAGCAATTACTTGCTTGTGTCTTACAGAATTTATACACATTTATATATTAAGAGAGTCAAGGGCCCCAGTAATGGGAAGAAAAATGGCTCAGTCCCCAGAGGGTTAAACCCACACCCACATATTGTAACGGAGGATACAAGTGACGTGACTTGAGTCATTTTCTCAGACTTGACAGAGCTCCTCCAGAGCCACTGATGACATTATACAACTGTTTTCACAGGCCGTCGTGTTGTACTCCCTGTGACCAGCAAATTGACCTTGACATGCAAAATAGGTGTTGTGCTCCTTTAATGTCGATACACTCCAGCACCAGTATATCTGGACAAACTCTCTCTAAGGGCCTTTCGGGTCATTGTGATATTAATCTTCATGGACGCCACATTGCCTTGTGGTCTCAACCAGAGACCATAAAGCACGACTTTCTTTCTTTCCAACCCCCCCACAACCTTACCCAGTCCCTTAGAGAGCTGGCTGTGATTAACGGCCCGTGCAGCTAAAGCTAGGATATATACGTAGAAAACCAGCAAGCACTCACACACTACAAAAGGCCTGTGGTGAGTGGTTAGTGGTGGATGCTAACTAGAACAGTTTCCTTGCACTGTGGCCAAGCTCGGTGACTACTATTACAACGTGGGCCCATGTAACACAGAGCCAAGATGGCCGATGTTCAAAAAAAGGGGCACGCATATACACATGGGGGAGAAAAGAGTCACCAGAATTTATGGAAGGGATTTTCCAAGTTTCTTTTTTTTTTTTTTTTACAAGAGCTGTCGGTCACCAGAGGAAAGATTGTGGCTGGATGCTTGGCATAGGAAGTACACAAGGAGAAGAAATAAACAGAAGCAGGGAAGAGTAATTACCCTTTGGAAGGCTGTGAGCTCTGTTTATGTGCTTTTTTGTATTTGCAATGTCTGTTATGATCCAAGTCCAAGTTATGATCATCCAATCTGCTTCCCTTCGCCAATGTCCGAAAACCCTCGACGGGCCTCAAACTAATGGACAGCACGAATACCTTAAAAGTGTTTTTTTCCACACACATCAAACACATAAGAGGTCTGCGTTTCAGTGTTTCAGGGCTGAAACTGGCGGCTCCAGCCCCACAAACCA
>CAKAKQ010011736.1:0-16730 GCA_916700675.1 Helicolenus avius | reverse complement strand
CACTGCTGGTTGTCCTGACCTACAACAGCAGCAGATGCTCTGACCTCATTAAAAATGATAATACGCATGTTGTCACCTGACCAGAGGAAGAAGCCCTCCCTGGGAACTGAGAGCTGCTAGAAAATTCCAAAGTAGTTCTGCAATAGTCAAACGTTTATACAATTAAACTGCTAAAAGCTTTCTCCCTAAAGGTGGAACTTTATAATATACTTCTTTATGTGTATGCATAAAACAAATGTAAAGACAGCTGGCCTGTGCCTGCAGCTGCACACAACCCATGTGGATGATGATGATGACCAAACTAATTATAAATGGAAAAAAATGTCTTTGTCCAATGTTTGTTACAACTCAAAACAAATGTCAAAAAATGTCCCCTGTGACTGTTATACTATAACAGAATATATCAGTAATGTAATTATTATCATTACTCATGCATTAATGTAAAAGCAGGGTTTTAATGTTGTAGTTGGTAGGTGGTTGGTTCATTTGAACTGTTTTGACTAACAAATTATTATTTTCATTTTGGATTCATCTGCTGATTATTTTTCCTGAGTAACTGATTGATTGTTTGGTTCATAAAAAATCTGAAAAAGTGAGAAATGCCGTCACAATTACTCAGAGCCCAAAGTGACACCTTCACAATATTGGTTTTGTCCAACTAACAGTCCAAACCAAGAAAAATCAGCATGAAAAATTATTTAAGCGATTACCAAAATAGTTGCCAATTAATAAAAAAATAAATACATTTTCTGTCAATCAAATAAAAGATTTATTGATTCATTATTCCATCTGTAGCCCACTAATAATAGTTTATTTTCTAAACACTTTGTACTTTACACTTTTGTTTATACAAATCTAAAGCTGTCAGATAAATGTAGTGAAGTAAAAAGTACAATATTTCCCTCTGAATATGCCCTTCTCACAGCCATTTTGACATGTCCTATCAGGGTAATAGGGTAAACACAGGTATAATAAACTGGGGAAAAAAAGTTTGTAAACTTGTGTTTGGTGGATTATTTCTCTGTTGTTACAATGCTAATTGGCATTGTATTATACATGGTTGGAAAGCCTGTTTATTTACCTTCACAATGATGTCCAACTTGTAAGGATCATGCATTTGTGGGTTGAGCAGCACAGCTGATTATGTGGGTAGCGCCCAGGAAAAATTTGCCAAAATGCTCTACTTTTTTTCTCCATTATAGATTCAATTACTTATGGTCTCATTTACAGCCATCACCTGGGCCCTGGCTCACCTCACTGGATCGGGGACATAATTAAAGTTATTAATTACACCTGTGTTTACCCTTGCAATGACATGTCAATATGGCTGCTGTAACATTACAGTACGTAACGTTACTTTAGTGACATTCAGCTAACACAGAACTAATGTTTCTAACCAACACTCACCTTTTATCTCTGGTTTGATCTCCATCACTGAGGCTCTGCTGTAATTTAAGTGATATATGTGCACACATACTAATCATAGGTCAAAACAGCGCTAAATTTGGCTGAATTATAAAAGGCAGAAGTGGTAAAACGAAGAGCCGTTTGGGAGCCGAAAGAGCCCGCTCTTCTTGGTGAGCTGAGCTAAATGATCTGACTCACTAGAAAGAGCTGAATTCCCATCACTAAATTGTATGTGGCTTCTCTTCGACTGTTTGAGTCCAGATTGTGTATTTGATGACGTTTGGTGTACGTCACTGCCCCCTAGCGGCCACATCAATGAGCCATTGTAGACATACAACGTAAATGAACTGCTGCTTCTCAATATATATGTTTTGTTCGATAATATTCATAGCAATGCCACAATGTTGTACATACTGTTACAAGTAAAAGGCCTGCTTTTAATGTTTTCATAAAAAGTACAACATTATTAGCATAAAAAATAGGCCTCGAGTCCTTAAAGTACCAAAAGAAAAAGTATGCATCGCCCATTTGAGAATAATATATTATTGAATTATAATTATTGACGCATTCATGTGTAAAACATGTAAATGTTGCAGACAGTAAAGGCAGGGCTTATTTCAATTACAAATACTGTGGGGCAGCTTGTGAATTCACCCCAAATAAAATTAACATCTTATCTTACCATGACCTATAATAAAACATCATCATTTATTTGTTGATTATATTTTGTATTATTAATCTGAATCTGAAAAGAAACTAGTAAGTTGGCAGATAAATGTAATGAAGTAAAAAGTACAATATTTCCCTCTGAATTGCAGTGGAGTAGAAGTACAGTATAAAGTACAAAGTATAAGTACCTCAAAATTGTACTTAAGAACAGTACTTAAGTAAATGTACTTTGTTACTTTCCACCACTGGTTTTATTGAAGCATTTTGAGGTAAATGAAAATCGGGTGTCTCTGTGTTCCATGTTTTAGTATGTAAACTTCTTTGCAGCCAGCAGAGGGAGACACATTCATTTGCATGTAGATTCAAAGTACTATTATTATTGTTTGCTCCATTACATTCATTCAACAGAGGATGAGCACTGGTTGCATCATTGAGATTGTGACAGTCTTATCAAAAGACCCACAGCTGGTTTCCCCCTTTTCACTGAGTGTTCCTCAAAGCCCATTCCTCCTCAGTTGTTACACATTTGATGGAAACCCTTCCATTATTCTCAATACTCTAAACACATAACAAGAAAAACATCAAAACAAAATGTTGTATGTATTTAAACGACCTCTTTTAATGTAAAGTTTTTTTCACATACAGAACAGACATTTTGTCTATACTGAAAAATAATGGAAACGTAAAATGCAATAAAAAAGGCTCCACTCTTTATTCATTTTCTGTCTGGCTAAGCGCTTTTGTCTCCACTTTCTGCAATGTTTCCTTTGGCTATTCAGTAGACATTTTGCCTGGCATGATGTGTTCAGTCACAATGAATCGCTGGATTTATCTTCCTCTTCGTTGTCCTCATCTTCCTCCTTCTGTTTCCCTCACCCTTCCTCTCCCTCTGCCTCTCTGTCTGTCTCCCTGCAGTGCTAACAGTATATCAGACTTGGAACAATTTAACTGTCAATCTTTGTACCTATGAGAGGTCGGCGTGGACAAATGTGGTCGTTTATTACTGGAGTTCTGTATTACGTCTCATTAAATCTGATTCAAATGTTTAAGTACTTTTGCAGGATGTTATGCGATCACAACGTACACAAGAAAGCGATCCTTTAACTGTTTTTCCAGACGTATTTGGATTCCAAGAGTAGATTAAAATGGATCACCATGGCAAAAACTGTTATACTGAGCAAAGTAAGGAGTCCAAAATACCAACGATATGACTAAACAACGACAGCTGATACCCATTGCCCTGGTCTGTAACCTTTCTGATAGGTAAGAAGACTGATATGTTTGTAAGATGCATATCAGTGATGCATGCAGGAAAAAGGAGTTTCATCAAGTCTTTCAAGATTTTTGTCAGTTTCAATCTTCTTTCAGTTTCTTCGAGAGTGAAAGAAGCATTTTAGACTGGAGCAGTTAGGGTGTACACGTCCATAGGGGCCAGATACTGGACTTCAGACGCTGCATTTATCTGTAGCGTCTTTGAACATAGATTCAAAGGGTTTGAATCCCAAAGGTCATGTCATCGGTCAACCCATTATCATTGTAGATTGTAGCTTGATTGGAGCAAACTAAAGGCCACTGATACCACTAACTCATCTTTAAGTTGCACAAGATGTTCATAGTTTGTCTGATCCTGTGCACATCATATGCATCAGTGTTAAAAGTTATAATTTTTTTGTCCCTACTCATTTCTTTCACACATGTAGAGAGATAATATAACAATAATCATAATAAACATTATTTGCGTGGTACCTCGCAGTTAAAAGCGTTTTTAAATTACATGAAAAAAAAAACGTTTAAAGTAATTAACAACTTAAAAGGTTTCTGTTACAACCCAACACACTATGGAGGAGGGAGGCAACATCACACCGTTGAAATCATATATATATGTATCAAGTAAAAGCTCTTGATGAACTCTTTCAATTGCCAGAACAGCACACGTGAAGTCTAAACAAATGCATAGTTATGATCAAAAACCAGAAGACCTAGCACACTGAACACACTGAACTATTTGGGGCCAAAAGGACCTAAGTGCATCTAAGAAATGAAAAGAAATGTGAAAATATTGTTCATTAAGTACATTGTCATCAATGTTTATGAAGTTGTAATATTAAATATCACATTTAATAAACAATGTGAGGACAAAGTATAGAATTTTTTCCTTTTGTCTCTTCTATAAAGCTGGTCACTTACGCCGCCTCTGGTTCTCACCCCTTGACTTATTGCAGCAAACTATTTAAAATACAATGAAACAGACTAGATTCAAACCAAGACTTTTCAGTAAGATTAAAGAAAAATTATGAAAGGGGGAAAAAAGGCAACATTAGAATTTTTTTTCAACTTATTTTTAATTTTTAATTTTTTGCATTATGACCTCACATCACATTTTTCAGTTTTATTTCATCTGACCTAAGAAATATAGTTGTAATAAGAAGTGGCACCATTAAAATAAATTGTCTGTAGGTGAATCTGAACACCCGGCAGGTGTTTTCAGTTATTCTGGCTGATGATGGGAATTTATGAGATCACAAATCTTCATATACCAATAAGGATGATAAAGGTGTGTTTTGTCCTGCCCTAACAGGTTCAACGAAGCTAAGAAGAGACTCTAGATGTCAATCAATTAATCTGATACACGACCACACAGTCGTAGGACATACTGTAACTACATAGCCTATTAAATAATCCCTATTTACTGGGTTGCTTGCAGTATCACCCCGAGATACAAACATCAAATGGCAATATTAACGCCAATGGGAGTCTGAAATGTCTCCTCTATGTGATGCTGACTTCAGATCATTTCATAGCCTTTAGATTAGAAACTTAATTGGTTTCCCAAAGCTACAACTGTTTATTTTATCTATCCCATCCAGAAGGGGAACTTTGTGATAACATAGCTGAGGCTATGCTGAGATAGCCTCATTGAAGACACTCTGCAAAGACTCTCCAAACAAACACACTGGAGGTCCTTCGGTTTACGCAGGATGCACAGAAGGAAATGAAGAGGAAGTAGATTGTCACAGCAGGATACGTGAGGAGCACGGTCGCTGTCATGTTGCTCGGTGGTCAAGTGATGTTATGACAAGGGGATGAGATCGTGGTGAAACCTAAACACTGATTTATTTGACAAGGTGGTCTGTCCCTTCTCACAGTGAGTTGTCTCTGTGGTCGTTATGCAACACAGAAAGAGGTCGCAGCCAGTGTTGATAGTATTACTACTGTGGCCAACAGGTGATATAGTGAGCAGCGAGTGTGATGCTCACTGAGATGTTAAAGGTGCTATGTTGACAAGAATGGAGTCCTATGGAGGCCACAAAACTACACACATCTTCCTCAAATCTAAATTGAACAATTTAGAGGCGAACACACATTGTTTACAATATCATTAATGATCACAGATAATCCTCTCTTTGGTTCCCATAATTGCCACTATAGCAATGACTTTACATTGAAAACAGTTGCTAAAAAGAATCCTGAAACCAAATCATAGCTTTTCCCACTCAGAGCATAGTGCAGGCTGTGATGCAAAATTAATACTTTAACCAGCAAAAATAAAAACACAGCATGAATGCTCAATCCCAGTTAAAATGATGTTACGGCCTTTGAAGCAGAGTTATATAAGCTTCGGTAACTGTTTCAAACTGCTATTTCATCGCCATCTTTCAACCTTCAGTGTGAACTTCCCGTTATTATTTTAGTTTCTAATTCAACTGAGAAAGATACGGGCACTTCAAGGGGATAACGTTCTCAAAGCACGATGCCTGCAGTCCCAGTGTAATCCAACTAGGGTCAGAACAGATCGGCGATATAACCCCAAGTTTTCCTTTCACTCTGTCTGATGATTTTTTTCCATTCATGAACCAGATGACAGATTTTGTCTTTTGATTCAAAGTATATATAATAATAATAACCTTTATTTATAGAGCACTTTTCAAAACCCATGTTACAAAGTGCTTCATAAGGGCAGCATGTCATGTCATAAAACAAGAAATAGAATAGACTAGAAGAAATAATAGACAGTGCAAGGAAATTAAAACTGTGATAAAATCAGGAATGGCTCTCCGATGAAAGTATGTTTTAAGAAGGGATTTAAAGGAGTTTACTGACTCAGCTGACCTGATTTCCTCAGGGAGGCCATTCATTTATTGTTGTGTATTGTACACTTTTCCATAAGTAAAATCAAATAACATGGTATATCTCAACCACATTAGCTACTAAAACACCTCAGTGCACACCCTTAAAGGACAATTTAGGTTATAAAGCAAGTGTAATAAACAGATCGTTATTTCCCAAAAGTGATGCTGAAGTAACTTAATAAAAAATAAGCTGTTAGAGCAATAGCATACTTAAATGTCACTGTTACTGAATTTGACAATTGGTCATATCCATCGTTGGTCAGCATCTAAGTTGGCAAATGTTCTTTCCACAACACTCCTGTTCTTCATTGAACCAAACACAAACAGTTCAGAAAAAGGCACTTTGATGTGACGGAACACAATCAGGATGATTTATTTTTGGACTTGTTTGGTGTCATTTCAAAACCGGGAGATAATTAATACCTTTTCAGATAACACAGCCGACAAAGCCCGGGGCATGTGAGTCAGTCTGCTTAGCTTGCAAAGCCTGTTTCAGCTTGTGTAAGAACGTTATACGGAGCTGGTGCCAGCATAAGATAAAGGGTGATAAATTGGACAGGTGACCAAAAAAGGGCACAGTCTATTTTGGACACAAATAGCGTCGGGGCGGTGGGATCAATAGAGGACCAGCACAACAGAAACAGATCCAAAATATGCCCTCACTCCACATCTGCACTCCTTCACGCCGTGACGTCTTTGGTACTTTTTTGCCTGCTGAAAGTGCACTCGGAGGCGACATCCGATATACTGTAGTGTGTGCAAGTAAGTGCACTTGTTCTCTGTTCCCAGTAAAGCACTGGTAAAGCACTTATATTCATGTTGATCCACGCCATCGTCAATTAAAGGCCCTGGTCCTGGTAGTGGAAATGAGGACTGCATCTCATTGCCTTAACTCAAGAATCACAAGAGGAAGAAACCCGAGCTGTGCAGGCAATGGAAACATGCGAAAACACACATGCAATACACATTTGTTATGATTATGATGAATATTCAGAATAATCTCCTCATTAAACGCTTACAAACACACTGTTCCCACTATTCCTTGCCCTTTTGAAGACAGTGACATCATAAAACATTTCAGGTTGACATTAATTAGCTGATTTACGGCCTGTAACTGTTGTTTTATCCCTCCACTAAATCATGTTTCTCTAGTAGGTTATCACCTTTCATCAAAGGTCCCCATGCACACCATCGGCTTAGAGGAACAACTGACAAGATACAGGCTGTTTTCAAATAGCCCACATAAGAACTTATCTTTGCAGCAGCAGCAGCAGTTTTAGACATGCAAAGAGTGCACTTACAGGAAGTTGTTGCAAATTCTGTGTATGAATCACAGTATTATGAAAAAAACACACACTAAAAGTCAAAATTGACCCAATCTGAGTCAATGTAGCACCAAAGTGAAGCAATAACTACCCAGTAACAGCAGGTACCAATGATGTTTTTGACCCAGTGTTTGTTTTTTGTATTACTGTTGGGCTTTTTACACTTTATTTTTTAATGTATATGTCACCATTTACTGATTACTGACAGTTTTTAATGTCATATGCACATTGTTTTGCACAGCTTACAATACATTTGTGACAGATTTTCAGGTCATACTGGAGCTTGTTGGGTCAAAAAACAACATATTTTTGGTTAAACAACCCAACAGTCATATAAAAACAACTGATTAGTAATGGGTAAAGTAATCCCATCATCGTTTCTGTTTTTTTACCCAGTGATTTGTTATATTTTAATGCAACATGTGCTTTTAAAGATCCTATGATTCATATAACCATATTTGCTTTCCTGCTCATGCATCATGTGATTAATGAATTGGTCTCATACATTAGTCACTACTAACGCTGGCACACAGACCAACTGGGTTTGAGTTATGAGGTGCTGAAATCTGAAAACAAATCAGGATATAAGCATCATTAACGCCATCAACATTGTTCCAGAGCCCCATTTGTTAGAAAGCCTCAGAGTGAGGTGCAGTAATCTGATTCCCCGGCAGAGCAGCAGCACAAACTGCTGGATCTGGAGAAGCTCTGTGGTCAAATTAACCTGTTTTCAAACGACGGAGAAATGATGGAGGGAATTCTATTCAGCGTGTAATAGGTGATCGCAGGGGATAATGATTATTTGAGAAATGGAGGAGAAACAGCTGTGGGCAGCTGTAAAAATGCTGAGTTCTCCAAGAATCACTGAGTTGGCAGGGACAGCGGATCGAGCTGGGAAGCGCGGCTGGCTTCCAGTATGTGAGAGCACGTGACTTTCTGTTGGACATCTCTCTGTGGACCTGAAACCGTGTGTGGTTAATCTGTTTACCGTCACGTTTGGTGCTCAAATCTGACACCAACAACTTTTAAACTGCTCTACCTCTTCTGATGTGGTGGCTGTTATGATTTCATTAAATGATTACTGAAGTGACTTTGTTTTTTCACCTATTTGTGCTGCATCATCATTAAAGTCATGTTAAAGGAATAGTTTGACATTTTGGGAAAATGCACGTATTCACTTTTTTGCCGTGAGTCAGCCCCAAATCTTTTAGGTTTTTAAAATACCTTCAACTTTGTGTCATTTCCCCTCGTTCTTTCCAACATGTTCTCATCCCAACTCGTCATATACTGACATTTTGTCAGACCCCTCAGCTTCACTTTTTGGTCGCAGTAAACACGTGCTTAACGTTTGAATTAAATAAAAACACTTACTTAGATCCAGGCAATAATAGCACTTAGTTAGGTTTAGGAAAAAATCAACATGGTTGGGCTTAAAATCACTACATTTGTAAAGTGAAAATGTGACTGAACGCTGTGAACACAGGACATGAACGAACAGCTGATTGTAACGTGAAAGTGAAACTTGACGTACGGGACACAAACTGCAGTCTCCTGGATGACAGCCTTGTGTTTGTTGGACCCATCCACCTCCCCTCCTCTCCGCTCCCCCTCGCCCGCCCGGTGTGTCTCTTTCGTTCTTTAAACTATTTCACCACAGCACTTTCCCTGAGGGTTTATTAACGTGGATGGGTTTACATTGTATTTAATGGAAAGCCCAGTGCATCTCATGCCAACGCTAAAGGGATGCCTTGTGCGGCGGTATCTAACACCGACGACCGTTGCCATTTGACACCTTGTTGCTCTGACTGGTCAGCTAAACATTCATTCTGTGTACTCCAGTATAACAAAAATAGGTTTCAAGTATAGTAAAGCTGTTTACATCATCCTACCTATGTATGTTATGTAACTTAAAAATAGTAACAAAAGACAATTTTTGCCTCTTTTTAGGTGTCAGGAGTGAATCCTAATCATCCTCATTATTTGTTGTGTAATGGTTTCAGAGTGATGAAGACAGTTGGAGAACAATAGATACAAAATAGGATTTATTTTTTTCCCTTGGCAACAGTCATGTTTTTCCCAAATGATGTTCAGACTTTTAGGCTTTCTATGATCAAATGGTTTGGAAAATAATGCATATAGCTGTAAGTGGGGAAAAAATCTCCCCGATGGAGGATAACACCCCCCCATCAGGATTGGGCTAAGCCCTGATGATTACAACGTCTGGCTCCACCTCTGCAGTGAGTTAGATGAGAAGATAATACCATTCTCATGTCTGAAGCTCAAGGGCCAGCAGCTAGTTATCATAGCATCAATTCTGGAAACAATTAGCCTGGCTCTGTCCACAGGGAACAATACCCACCAGCACCTCTAAAGCTCACTAATCAACACATTATATCTTGTCTTAAAACAAAATCTAAAAATAACAAGCTGCAATTTCCTGAAACTTCCAGGAATTACTGCACCATGGCCAAAAAACAGTCTGGCACATAATTCCTTCTAACACCACAACATGTAGTTTTTACACTTTTTTGTACAAAACAAGATATCATATGTTCATAAATGAGCTTCAGATGTGCTGGTAAGTGGATTTTGTCACATATGAAAAACATCAGAAAAGATTTCTTGTTGCTTTTTGTCACCTTTTTAAATATAAGGACCCAGAGTGTGGGAGGTGCCAGCCGAATCATTGATTTCAAAGGTTAATGTTTGATTTGGACCCCCTACGGCCTATTTCCTCAGTAATATGTAGTTTATACATACAATAAAACAGAGACAGTGATGTGACTGATGTGAATTTACTGGTTTCGTTAACTTATTTGACCTACTGTGGACTGTACACGTCGACAGATGTGACCCTCGTGAATACACCCACAAACATATTCAATGACGCACGCAGGCATGCGCGCACACACACACACACACACACACACACTCACACGCACACACGTATCAGCACCATCACCAGATGCTACAATGCTTTCATTGCAATTGGACACTCTCTCCTGGAAGCACAGGCCAATAGTTTTTAAATCAGATACACTCTAATCTACAACAACTATTTCTAAACACATAAAAAAAATTAGGTTTAAACATATACAATAAGTTTATTTAATAATCCATACGTCTGTGTCTGATTGGCCTGTTGTCTGACAGGTCATCTCATGTGGTGAAGTTTTTCCTACTGTAGTTGCTTGGGTGTTATATAACAGCAGAGATCAAAGTTACCACTCCTGATTTCATGGGAACTTGCTGGTGTCCATAATTCAGCTTTAAAAGCTTTGAAATAAGTCGCTCTACATGCTGTATATTTGTGTGGGATTTAACAGAATCAGCAGGGTGACTAATTCCTGTCCTGGAGCTGTTCGCATCGCCGTTCCCTACCAGATTGAACACATGGCCAGACTGCAACAAGAGTTAGACAGATCAGATAATAATATAGATGTGATAATAAAACCAAGATTTCAGTGCTGTGTTGTTTTATCTGTTTCACTGATTTTATATTTTGTTGCTGGAGGCCTCCCTTGTAGAACAGGTTTGTCACAGCCCATCTCTAGAACTGTGACAAAAATGGGAGACACATGGGTACACTTAACAAATAAAGTGATTTATTAACCAAAAGTATGTTGAATAAGTCAAAAAAAAATGTATGGAGGGAATCCATAGAGTCAGTAGTGTAGAGAGTTGATTTGTGAAAATGTGCTGCATGAGTGTTATGCTGTAAAAACAAGGAAAATGAACCAAAAAGCAAGACACAGCTGTGAGTATTTTCCTCTTATACAAACAGGGAAGACAGGAAAGTTGGAGTTAAAGGGTTCACCCAAATTACAAAAAATATATTTCTCATTTACCTTGAGTGGTATCTATGCTTGTTGTTGCTGCCAGGTGTTGTATTTCCATTAAGTTAGGTAGCTTGAGAGAGACAATGGTCAAAATCTGTGCCTGATTCTTTACCATTTCCATAATGCAACTCAGTAGCATTTTTTGTCAGATTTCCCCTGCCTGGTAAACACCTACTGAATGTCTCACACCTCCAGTTTGTAACACAGGCTTTATGTAAAACATTTACTGTAGGGGGGAGACACTACAGGTGAATAGGGTAAGCATTTTAACTTATATCACCATGCAACTTCCCCAGCTGATTGGTGACATTAAGACAATTATTTTTTGTATTACAAGTTTTCTGAAATGTTATGTTTATCTATGCAAATGAGGCATTATCTAATGCTAACTTTTTGTGAATTTAGGAGAAATCTACAGATGCAAATAGACAAAGTAGTAAAATAAACACCTAAATGTGTATTTTGGATGTTTTCGTTCCACTAGTCTGAAAGAAGACATGTTATAGAAGCAAAATAGTCCAAACTCTCAAAACTGATAGGTGATATTTTGTCAGACTTCAAAGAAATCAACTGTTTTCACAGACTGAGTAGCACTCCTCACGACGAGTAAACTGATATTCATTTGTAAAATTGGTGGAGTGACCCTTTAATACGAGGTGAATGGAATTTCGTTTGTGGTGTTCTCAGCATTATGAAATATTTTAAAAAAAATTCAACAGCAGTATTTTACAGAAAAAGTGTCCATGTTGCTGAGTGTGAACATTTTCTTTGGTACTACTTTTTCCAGGAAAAATAGTCCCAATTAAATCTGTCATCAGAAATGTCAGATCCTGGGAAAATAAAAAACAGAACTATCAGCATGGTATGTGAGGTGTGTGAAGGTGAACTGACCATTTAAGCTTTCAAAATCTATCACCAAACAAGGCCTCATTGTTCTGATTGTGCAACTAAGATCATATTGCTTCATGGGCGTCACATGGACAAAGGATGATCTTGGCACTAATGTGAGAGAAACACACTGTAGACTCACATTTCCTATTTTCTCCATCACTTCAGGGAAGAAGCACATGGCTCTTTATACCATTTATCAGCACCTGCATCAGTTCCGCTTTGGATCTGGCATATTTCCAGACCAGGATTGTTTAGTGTTCTTTTCAACTGAGGGTGACAGCAGACGTGGAGGAGCAGCAGCAGGTGTTTTCTGCTGTTTATCAATGAGCACATGAGGGGACAGGGCGTCACTGAAGGACCCTGTTGATGTAAAGCAGCTTTACAGGTTTCCTCCACAACGTTCATGTCAACTTGCATATGCATCACCGTCTCTAATTTCAACATATCCAACAAAACAATCCTCATTTATTGCTGATCGTTAGAAACGACTTGTGTTAGACTTGTTTCTATTAGGTAGGACTGACTCTGGTGAGAGCAAAGAGGATCAAGTGGAGGGCTTGTTCCACACATCACAGTGTTCCGCTACTGTACAATCCCAGTTTAACTCAGTGAGTTGTTCCCAGAGTCTTGGGGATACGCTGACACTACTCTTTTAGGCGTCTTTGCTACGTGTTTGCCTAAGCCACTGCATTGCTTGTTTAAGCTTAATTGCAATGAATTGGAGCTTAAATTGTGTTTATTGTTTCAGGAGAGAAGCGCTCCCGGCCAGGTCTACTTCCTGATACCCAGATTTATTTCCCTAAGACTCTCTGTTTCTGTGTGTGTCTGGCATTTGCTATTTTGCACATTAACAAGATCCAGAGGCTTTTTGTACACTTAGAAAAATAATAATTTGACGTAACCTTAACCCAGAGTGTTAAACTTTTGTTTATTCGTCTGTAAACTTTGGAAGAAGTCTGTTCTTCTCAGGGCCATTTGTCTGTGCTAATGGGGGTCATGAGATGATCTCTCCAAACCTTAAGCAGGAAAAAAGAGTGTGAGAAACTTGGTGCTCACAAAATGAACTTCCGCTTTATGTTGACAACATATGACGACATGTCAAAGGTCATGTTCGCTGTGAAACGACAGCGTGGGCGTTAATTTACAGCTGCATTATAAAATGTTTTACTGAAGTTCTCAGTTATTACCTACCACTCAATTTTAACACAAACACACACACACACACACACACACGCGCACACACACACACACACACACACACGCGCGTATACAGATATGAAAAGTGATACAACTGCAACTATATGTCCACATATTTAATTCAGAATACAAAATAAAGTGCATAACTTAAAGACCAGATTACAAAATAAATTAAAAGACCTTATGGTATGTCAAACTCGACCTTTAACCAAATACCATTATACTGTACAATCTCGAGGGGCGTGATTCCAAGCATTTATCCACACGAAGAAGCTTGTCTAAAATTAACAGCAACAAGAGAAACTAGAAAGGCAAGAATGTGATCCGTGACATGAAGCAACAATCTTAATAACAGGGAAAAGGAGGCAGACTGTGTGCTACAAAGCTGCTGAAACTAAGACATAAAGCTCATTTGAGTGGAAAAGCTCAAACAAACGGGTTCAAAAGTTCAGTCTATTGTATATAGTGGTGAGACAGCAGCTGAAGGTGTCAACCAACACACATTATAAGGCATGGAAAAAATGCAGCACAGAATAGGACGGTCAATTTCTTTGACATTTTGACTAAATAATTAACTGAATAATCAGCATAACTCATGAAAATAACCGTCCTAACTGATGTAAAACATTTTGTAAAGTCCTGATTTTCTGGATGTTAGTGCTGCAAAATAGTGATTCTGATCAAAGAAATACTCCTTTAGTGTGGAGAATCCCTTTAGAGTTGTGATTTATCAACTAAACCTTCTCGCAGAGAAGAATAACTTTATTACAAACAATATTTTACACAACATTGACCATCTAGAACACCATTTTCTCAAGCTGACTGGTGTGTTGAAATATCTTCATCTTAGTACTCCACATTAAGCAACATCTGTCCACTGATTTACACCACATTTTTCTGTAGCTGCGGAACAAAATGTTTAACGTTAATAACTACGTTTTTTATAATTTGAGATGACATGTGTGTGTGTGTGTGTGTGTATTCCCGCAAAAATGTTGGTGTCCACCACATAATAATACTGCACTGTACTTAGTCACACATGTCCTTCAAAAAGCACTGCACAATAGAGTTTGTTAAAGAAATCACTCCTTACAACGGCAAAATACATGCCAGTGGTTACTCATACAGTAAGGATCACATTCAATACTGTTTTCATTTATTGACCACAAGCGTGTGACTCAATTATTCTAAATTTCAGGCCCCATCTACTTTACAGTAAAGGTTTCCACAATGATCGAACAAAGTAGCTGAAATGAGGAACGATAGCTTTTCCATCACTGACATTTGAGTCATGAAGAAGTGGGTCATCATATTTGTTAGAATATCTGTTGTAGGCAAAATGACAAAATCTGCTCACACAGTCAGAGATAGTCATAACTAGAGGTAGGTGTGTGCTGAAACAGAGAACAACAGGAAGCTCACAGAACTTCAAGCTTCTCTTTCTTTCTCACTTCTTTATGTACACGCCTTCACAAGAAGAGTAATTTATTGTTTTTATTTTGCCTTCCCCCCATTTTTCAGAGGTTTAAAAGTTCACTTTTGGAGAAGTCATTTGGTAGACAATATGCTTCAGAGCGAACTGAGAACTTTCTCCTTATTCAGAGTTAAGTCAGATGCTTTTCTCCTCCTCTGTCTCAGTGGTCAATGACACCTGAAGTGCCGGGTCTTTTGGGCACGGCAGAGCTGAAAGGTCCCTGCTTACTTCTCTACTCGGAGGAATAGGAATTAGAATAAGAAGCCGGTGAGTCACTGGGTGATGAAGGACGTCCTTTGTCCACATCACTCTGTGGCACGTAGAGGAAGGTTTGGGAGTTGCTGATGCAGGGTCGCACATCGTGGGAGACCACGGAGGTTGTGTCCCGGTAATTGATCGAGGGACGCGTAGAAGTAGTTTCTGGAGCGGGGACGTCGTCCGGTTGCTTCTGTCCTCTCAGCTTGGAAAATAACCACTTGATTTTCTCAATGAGCTTGAGGAGAACAGCCCTGCGGAGCAGGATGTAAATCCAGGGGTTGAAAATGGCGTTGAAGGAGGCAAAGCGTATGGCACGTAAATCAGGGTTTATTTCCGTCCTCGTCTCCACTGGAGTCTTATAGCGCTGGTTCAAAAACACCTGAATCTGTAGGAGAAGAGAAAATACAGGATGAGTAGATGGATACATGTTTTTCACTATGTGTGAGTGTGCAGCTGTGGGTGTGTGAAAAGCACACTAATAACAACATGGAGCACCAGAGCAGGAAAAGAGAAAGAGCATCTCATCATCCGTGTACAAAAATAAGTACACTGTAAACAATTGCTGTTAATTTACAGCAGGATTTCAACAGTATTAACCTGTTATTGCTAACTCATACCTAAAAAGGTGCTTTACTGTTAATACAAAAGAAAACCTGTTAAATTACGCTCATAGGCCGTTTTTTAACTGAACTATAATACATTCTTAAAAAACAGCACTTTACTGCTGATGAAAATCAGTGAATTAGCTCTGTTCTTCACTCACATGTTGTTCTGGTTTGCATTCTGTGCTTGTAGCCAGCTATAGACACACATTTTGGGAAAAGTGTCAACAAGTCTATTTTAGCCTTTTTCCTAACAAGTGCCTTTAATTGTATTTAGTGTGACTATTCCTATGTCTGTAACCTGCTAAGTCTATTCATCTAGGCAAACAAATAATGTTTATTAAAATGTATGTAAAAAATACAACCTAAATAGTGCATTAAAACAAATCAGTAAGATAATGTAAAAGATAGGTGAAAAACAGCTATATAATGTATCTTTAAACAGTAAATTAACTGTAAAATACTGTGAAATTAATAAAAAAACAAAACAGTTCAAACTGTATTTTTCATTAACAGTACAAAGCTCTAAATTTCAGCGACAGTATAATGATGTTAATTTTGCAGTAACATAAAGGCAACACTGCTGCCAGTTCTTTACTGTTATTTTATTGGGAAATTCTTAACAGTGTATATTTATGCGTAAAAAACGTGCATAATGGATAGAATGAACAAAGAGTAGTGGCTTAAAAATGGCAAGAAAAAAGTTATTAAGTACAAATATTAATATGATTTAACTTTGCTTTCTAATCATCCACTTGGGTTTGAATAAAAATGTATGACCAAAGTGTGTTAAAAAAGAAAAACGACAATTTGTGCGCAAAAGATCAGTGCGTAAAGGATAGAAATAGCACTGCAGGGCGCGGAGGAACTTACAACAAGTGGTGTGGCGCAGATCAGCACCACTGCCGAGCAGCCTATAAGCAGAATGACCATCTGGA
>CAKAKQ010011726.1:903-16170 GCA_916700675.1 Helicolenus avius | reverse complement strand
GAGTGTGTGGTTGTTGGTGGCGTTATAGCTGTGAACGTAGCAGTGTGTGTACAGTTTATTTGTCTCTGCACCGCTCAAGCGAGGTCGAGCCAACTTCCTGTATCCTGCAACTCCGGCTGCGCCTCCATGCATTGGTATCTGATGCCTAGGGACATTTACCAAACGGTAATATACAGTATGTATATTTTAGTCCAGACCAAAGTGGTAGACTGGCTGGCCAACCATTGCCATTATACAGTAGAGCCATGCTGCTTTTATCAGTTTCTAATCATGATTTCGCTGGAAACATTCATTTGGAAAACAGAATTCTGACTTCCACCGACTGTCATTATATGATAATACTGAATCATTTCCCAGCTCTAATGAAATGTGCTGTATAAATAAAGTTTCATTACTGTTCATATTGAATCTGACTTCAATGAATCATGACTGAGATATTTTTGGACTAGCGGACGGACGTTACTGACGAGTCACCTGAACGGGTTCACTCCTCAGTGAGCTCCGTGCGGTGATAAAGTTTAGTTTCACAGCTTTTCTGCCTCTTCGGTACCGTATAGATGCATTCATGTAAATTGGCTGCTTCCCTTGTCTGACTTTGACATCGTCTCATTGCATAAACATGAGTCGTATGAGACGATTAACACAAACCTGTTCCGTAAAAAATATATTATTCTGGCTTCATTTTCAGCACTTTAACGTGAAACACTACAAAAAGTTATTGTTGGTGCATGTAATATACAGACATAATGATATCTTTTGAAATCAGTTATGGTATTATTCATTAATTAGATTAATCAAACAACCCGCAGGCCCCTTCAAAGTTGTGGAGGAACAGTGCACGGTGAGCGTGACATCTGCAGCCTTCCTGTTGCCAGCCTGCTCTCCTCTTTGATGCGGCTTCATTATGCAGAAGGAGGCTGACCTAAACACAGAGATGTACTCAGACAGCTGGTCCAAGGGGGAAAAAAACACATAATTAATGCTTCTTCTTTGGGGAAAGATACTACCATATCTTTTCCTGGTTTACAACCACTTCACTGGCCGTTTATTAGACCAAATTAAGCTTCTGTTTTTCTCCTCCCTAATGACAGTTTTCCCTGGAAGCTTTGTAGTTTTTATCAGAGCTTCCCGTGTCCTCCTCCTCGCTAATCCTTTCCTCTCATTAACCTCCCGCCTTATTTTAATGCTGTTTTCACATATTTTACATTCAGACTTCAAGGATTGTATTACAAACATCTTCACAGTGTGTGTCATAAGGTGCACATTTAGAGCAGCTGATATTCTCTCATGTTCAAAACAACAATTTTAAAGTGTGGTTTACTATGAGATGCTTTTGAAGTGTAAATTTTACACTTTATAGGTAGTCATTAATGAAGTTTTAAACTGGCTGGCACATTTCTTGGAGTTACATGGAGTTAGAAGAAAGTGTTACATTATACAGCAGAGTTTGCACTTCTTGCACATAACCTTTTCTCTTGAGGCTTCTGTACTAGTCAAAATTACCACAGGAAACTGTTCAATGCCCCTTCCACTCCTATTTTATTTCTATGCTCTGAAGCCTTACTGACTAATCACAATCCAGTCTCTCTCTCAAAAAATGGCTTACGTGTAGAACTTAATCACCCTGTAATTCAGAAAAAAAAAAATCCCATGTCATGTTGGAAAATTTCAGCTGACATATAAGGAATGTTAAACCTGCGACCCCCGTGCTCGCTTCTCAAACTAAAGCTACAGATTGACTCTGGACTTTATCTCGGATAAGACGTTTCACTGAGCGGCAGTGCTTCATCTGAATATCAGCTATTGTACTGCGTGTCACCCAGAGAAAGAGCAAAGAGCAGGAGTCCAGCTCACCTGAATACTGTTTCAGAATTGTCTCGCTCTCTCCTTTCCCTGGAGTCTCTCTCCTCATAACCTCTACCTTTTATTCTTTCCTTCCTCCTGTCTCCTCCTCAGATTGTTATCACATTCTCCGTGCCCTCTTCTTCCTTGTCGTCTCACCCTTCTCTCCCTCTCTCTCTCTCTCTCTCTACCTCGCTGTCTGCTGTCTTGTGCCGTGCCGCAGGGCTCTCTGGCTGATGTAATTTATGCTATCTCCTTTGCTAGTGTGAGGGAAGAGCGTCCTGAAGCCAGCACTCTTCATGCAGAGTGCTCCTGTGGGAGGCTGTGAGCCAGGACCGACTGAGCTCCCCTCTCTCTCTCTTTCACCATCTCCACATGCACAATGCAATGGACGTGCATGTGGCGAAGACACTCAATCTGCATGGCAGTACAGGATAATTACAGATACCACATAGCAGCTGTCAGCTGCAAAGACAAATTGCATGTGCTGTCACGACGCAGGTATCTGTATCTGTGGCCAGTCATTACACCGAAATGTCAGTTTTAAAGGAATATTTCACCCACAAAATGATCATTTGTATATCGATTACTCACCCCGTGTTACTTTCAATTCCTGAAGAAAAGTTTGTTTTTCTCGTACGACTCCACAGAGAACGAAGGCTCAATGAACAGAGAAAAGTCTTGATGAATTGAAGTCAATGGAGGCTGCGTTTTAAGGTGCAATGTGTAGGATTTGGCGGCATCTAGTGGTGTGGTTGCAGATTGCAACCAACTGAGTAACCCTCCGCTCACTCCATTAGTTTGTCCGTCCTGAGCTACTGTAGAAACATTGCGGAGCAGCATGGCGGACCATGAAGAGGACCCGCTCCCTGTGTAGATATGAATGGCAATTATATTCCATTTCTGCCAATAGATCCCCCGAAATGTTACACACTGTTCCTTTAACAACAGCAAAACTATATCAAAACATCAAACACATGCATCTTCACTAAAACCTTACTATTAAAAACACTTCCACATAAACAGTCTCACTCTTGCGCAGATACTACTACTTGTCCGTGCAAGTCCGTAGTCTTTTAAATCGTAAGGTTTTAGCAAAAATACATGTGTTTGGGAAGTACTGAGCATACGACTGGATAAATGAGACTTGGATTATGCTGCATGAGTTGTGTGAGTTTTCAAATGAATGTTTTGATGTAGTTTTGCTGTTGTAAACGCAACCTCCATTTACTTCAATTCATCAAGACTTTACTCCGTTTTTTATTTGTTTGATCCGTTCGACATGGATGCATAACAGAAAAGTTTTCTTCAAGAATTCAAGGTAACACATGGTGAGTAACTGATATACCGTATATTGTAAATGGTCATTTTTTGGGTGAAGTATTCCTTTAAGTGAAGATATTGTATGCTGTGTACAGATGGGAAAGTAGTTTGCTCACGTCCACCAGGAATCCATCGTTAGGTTGGACTTACGGCAGCAGTAAATACTCAACACTGGGTTTTTCTGTAACGGGAAAGTAGATGTTGATTGAATATGTTTATGTGTGTTGCAGGACTGCAATCCATTTCTATGACAACAGAGACGGCTTTGGCTGGGGAACTGAAGAGCGCAATGGAGGGTGACGCCATGAGGACCAATCAGGTGAGAGCGCCGTGGAACTCACAGCAGCTGTAGATCATTTTACTCAAGCCTCTCAATCACTCAGGGGCCTTCCGGCATGTTTGATATGCAAGGCGGCGAGCTCCCTCTGCCTGTGCCAGCAACTTAACATCCTAACATCTTAGAGCAGCAGCTCACACTACATCATGCATTTGATGATTGCCTCACATGATCAAAGATTTGGGATTTAAATCACTTTGAAAGACAAGTACATAATGCCCCATGAGACTTGAGAATTCAGATATTTAAATGAAAGACAAAGTAGGGCGATTTGAAGCTCACACACTTAGAGGAAGGATTTTCTCTCTCTCCCAGGTTCCAGAGGACCAGGGGGACAATGATGATAGCTCAGAGAAGACCCCCAGCAAAGCCTCCAAATCCCCCCAGAAGACTAACAAGCGGCCCAAGACCGTCCCCGTCAAAGTCACTCTACTGGACGGCTCAGACTACGAGGCTGGAGTTGAGGTATGCTAATCACTTTTCATCATCAGGGATGGAGGAAATGGCTCATCGATCCATGTAAAAACATGACTATGATTATGTGTTTTAAAATTATTACAACAAAGGTCTTCTGCTTCACTGAAGAGCATCAGATATGAAGATATGTGTGGATCGACGAGGATACTATTACATTCATCAAATTAACACATGAAACAAACTGAAGTACCACATTTCTATCATGTTTTGTTTTTGCTCGTTGGAGGTTTGACTGACGCTCTTTAATCATGTGATCATTGCGCCCCCTTCTTTTACATTAGTTTAATGCTGCACAAGTGGAAAATTAGCGCACCAATTGTTTGTCTTGACCAGGAATGAAGCCAACGTGGAATTGCGAAAAACTGCAGTTCATTAAATGGCCACTTGAGGCTCCAAAAGCGAGTCAATCCCCAAACTTTACAGCAGAAATAAACATCTTTACAGCCTGACACAAAAACTGTTTTGGTCACCAATCACCTGTATGGGGGTGAAATTTTGGAGGACATCACAAAGACTACGTCCGTATTTTATAAAATTTATGGTTGGGCCTCCTTCTACATTACTTTGAAGGTGCAGTGTGTAGGATCTGGCAGGATCTAGCGGTGAGAACTGAAACTTCTGCCGTGTGCCAAGCATGTAGGAGAACTACTGTGACGGATGTGAAAACGCGAATGGCCCTCTCGAGAGCCAGTGTTTGGTTTGTCCGGTCTGGGCTACTGTAGAAACATGGAGGTGCAACATGGCGTCCGGCTCCATGAAGAGGACCCACTCGGCTTATTCTAACGAAAACGTTATTATCATCAGGTGATTATATACCAAAGAAAACATACTTATTAATATTATATAATAGTCAAAAATTAGCACACCAACTGTTTATCTTAATGCATCCAGCTCCTAATATTCTCATAAAGTAGCGGATGGAAATGCTTTTTTTTGCAAATGTCTGGCTATAATCTGGCTAAACTGTTCACTTGTAACCCTGATCCAGAACTGTATACTATATATATATATACTATACTAGACTTCATGGTCTTGCTGACAGTCACAGATCTGCTCATCAAATTTGTTCTGGGAATAATGTTGATACAGTATGGTAGGATATCTTCCTCGGTGACCTATAAGCTGTGGAAAAACACATCAGGATTCAATTCTGCAAACATGCAGAAACATAATTAGAAATGATAATTCGAAAATGTTAATACACAGTTTGGCTGTTTCTCCACGCTAAAATGCACACGGGCCTAAATTTCATATCTCGCTGTGCAGGGTGACAGCATTTTAGGAAGTCGGTGTACATTTGAACAAGAGCCCTTGACTCAGCACACCGCATTACACCTCAGTGAGACTCAGTCTCCCTCGGTAATACACGCTACTGAGTCAGGAAATGCAGCTCTGTTGCTATTCTCACAGAGAGGGCGAATGACGGGTGGAGCGAGGTAACACAAGCTCTGCATTGTGGGGGATGGAAGGCTCGGATGAGCAATCCCCGGCTTCCATGAATCGTGACTCTGTAGCCTTTTGTGTTTGTAAACAGGCGGGCGTTGCTCTCGGTTTATTTGAATCTCACAGTACATCACGATCGAACGCTGCAGAGAATGAATCTGGAGTGAAACGACTGTCGAGGTAGAGCGAGAGGTGTCAAAGGGGGTGTTCCACATCCTGGCCGGGAATTACAGAGCTGAACCCCATTGGCTGCTGCTGATGATGGAGTGTGATGTGTGACGGGAATGATCTTGTTGGCTCAACCTCATTCATGTCACTTTATTCCCTTTATGGCTTACTGCCTCTCACGTGACCTCACATATTTTACTTACGAGTGCCTGACCGAGGCATCACACACACACTCTCCTTCAACTCAACCCCCCATCCTCACTCTGTCTTGGTTACGTGCATACACACACACACACACATTTCTTCATGTCAGCTGGGCAGTGACACTAGAGGTATTGGGCTTTGACAGGAAATCCATACAGGTGACAGATGAGCGCTCTTATGTTTGACCGGGGAGAAAATAGAATGGGAGATGGGAAGAGGAGGAGGAAAAGATGAAGAGAGTGGGGGAAGAGGAGGTGGAGAGAAAGATGGAGAGGAGGTAGTGCTTGCTTGTGTACTGTAGTATGTATGCGAGTGTGTATATCACTGTGTGTGCAATAGGAAAAAAAAAGGCAAGCGGGGACACAATGATGAATGTAGTGGAATCGCTGCTTTAATGACAGTCATGATGTCCACTGAGCGAGCGTACCCTGATGATAAAAACACAGAGAAGCAGCCTGAGCCTCCTATTGATGCTTGGCTCACGACATTATACATATTGATCGAGCTCAGTGCATTTGTCCAGTCCTTAACCTAAAGCCATACCGTTAAAAAGAACTGCTTACAGTACTTCACAGCCTTCAATCTTACAAACTCTAGCTATTACTTTTCTCCCCAAAAAAACATCTGAAACATGAAACATCTGGCTTTTTAATCAACATCCCGAGGAGACCATTGTATCCGTATTTTAACTACTTAAACTTTGGCTGAACGGGATTTTCTGTGCAGGTCCTTAAAATGCTAATGTTCATTTCCACAGTTCAGTCGTTTCTGCTGGTTAGCCACACGGCCGTGCCAGTTTATGAGAGAGGCAGAGGCAGGGCGGTTTAGGGTCCGCAAAGCATTCAGAGCTCAGCTGCTGATGCTGACCAGCCTTGCTATTTTAGGAGCACCTTATTCACACTGTGATGGAAATAATAAAATATAACCGCCTGTACTGATGCAGTTTAAATGTGATTCTTTTTCACATTTGCAGCCTCAATTGTAAAACAAACCTGTAATATCTCTGACCCAAACCAAATTATTTCTGTAGCTTTTCTCCTGGAATGCAGCATAGACTGTATTTAAAGATGGACGACATGACCGCTCCCCAAAAAATGAAGCCAAAATATCTCCATCGCCCCCTGGTGGCTGGCTGCAGTATAGTTCATAAATCCCGCCCCCTCAATGTTAGTGGATGGAACATGGGCCAAACTAAAAAATACAAAAAAAAATAGTCAAATAAATTTTTCCCAAAGATGGTTTCTGTTGGTTTACGTAGTTCTTATCACGCTGACGTTTGTTCAAGTGTTCATTTTTCTGATAAGTTTGGTTTTAATTAGTTATCTGATGCTATAAAAAGGGGGGTGAGACGTCATGATTGACAGCTGCTCTGAGTGAAGTGGTCGTGGAGCCGCAGGCTCGGGAATTGTACGAGAGATATAACTTTAACTTTACATAACCGTAACTAGTATGTGTAATAGAACATGTGTCAATTTCATCATAAATGTAGTTATAGAGATATTAAGGTTAGTTGTAGAAGTTGTAGTTTTATTGCCTAAACCTAAAGAAGTTGTAGTTTTGCTGTCCAAACCTAAAGAAGTTGTAGTTTTGTTGCCTAAACCTTTGGAAGCCTTGTTGTTTGTGTTCAAAACGTTTCATTCAGTTTTACAACATGTTAGAACATGTTGCTTTCACTTTTACAACGTAGTAGGCCCCTAATGACCCACATACGTGGTGCTTATAGCAACTGATCACGCCTATTTAATGGCCTGATAACAGTCGAATCGGGTGCAATAATCATGCAGTAAAAAGTAGGACAACAGATACATCTACAGTATGTATGCACAGGATAAAAGCATTAAACCTGCAGTCCAGAGTGCTCAACATTCTTACATTCAAAGTGCCTCCAGAGAGAAAAACCACCAGCTCCATAAATGTGAAGTTCATGTGATCGTGTGGTTAACGAGTTAAAGCCAAATAAAAGATTCATGAGACCAAGCTTAGCCCCTTTTAAGAATTACTTTAATCAACTCTAATCACTTTATTTACAGTATATTCTGCATAGTTTCTTCCCATTTTAATAGCACCCACTGAACATGTTTCCCTGCAGCATCGCTCTCTCGGTGTGCCAACTGCAGACCCGAGAACGTCAATGGATGGTTGCCAACACTGGAGCACAACCTGTCTTTCTTATAAACTGCTCCACATCCTAAGAATCAGCCGTGCTTTGAGCGAAAGGGACTTTTCAAATTTACATATAAACTAGTTAACTGCTTTTATTGTTTCGGAACTTTAGAAAAAATTTAATATATTTTTGAGGCATTTTTCCCAAGTGGTCATGAGCCAAACTCGGTAAACGCATCATTAAAACTTTTAATGAAATTACTCTGGAATCAGAAGACATTGTGTCTCTTAAATCCTGCTCCTTAAATGTTTATTGCTTTCACATGTTTTTCCACCGCAGTAGCCTTGGATGTGATGCTGCTTAACGTAGCGCCAGTGTGAAGTACAGCACTTTACGGTTTGTTTACTTCGACTGAAATGTGCTTAAAAAAGTGAAATCACTGCAAGGACTGAAAGTCGGGATGTCTCGGCCTCTGCTGCTTTAATTTTGACCATTTGTTTCACTTAATAACTGTAAAGTTTGAGCACTGTATGGAACAAAGCCGTGATATATGCATTGCATAACAGAAGCCTCACCGTCTCAGGCTAATTTGACCATCTGTACAGCTTTTCTCCGGTTATTTGGTCCCTCAGTGCTATCCCTCTGCTTACATTAGTAAAAGTGACTAAGTTCGATAGATTTACTTTCTCCTTGGCCAGCTATTAACCCATTCACACACACACACATACACATACCGTCTCTCCTCATCTTGTTTGCATGGGTGAGGCGATCGGCAAAATGGATTTCTAGGATTACGCCAAATGGCTGCTAACACAATCAGAACTAGCTAAAGAAATGTGATTGGAGCCAATTGGAGCGACAACGAAATCTCATCAGCAGCTTCTGAATTGGTCGCCATGCTTGGGGGACCACCTGAGATGTGTGTTACAATTTCATTTCGTAAGAAAATCGAATATATGCGCGCCGCTCACCCCCCCCCCACCACCCAAAAAAAAAAAAAATCCCAGACTGCAGCCTCTGCCTGTTAATCAGCATTATTCTCTGCACTGCTTCGCCCGTGGCAGCCTCAGTGCAGCACGATATAAATTATTATTAATTTGATTGAGAGACAGATCACTTCATAATGGTTAATTCATTAAGTCTATCTTACATATTTAAAAAGGTATTCTGACTGCACTGCTGGCTTTTTCCTACAAGAGCTGAACAAAGATGTGCGCCGGCCTTGTAGTAACCAGAGATGGAGAAAGTGAGAGGGCACACGCACACACAGAAGGGACCTATTACTTCTGTTTCCATGGTAACAGCTGCTTGGTTGCTTTGTCGCCATAGGAGACAGGTTTCCCTAGGAGATGAATCTGTCGTGTGTGTGTTCCTGTGTGTGTGACTGTGTGTGTGTCTGTGGAGATAGCGTTTTGCCAAGGCCGTCTGTGCATCCCACAGAGGCCTCGTTTTCAGCCCTGAAGGGCTGGATAGAAAATAGGTGTGGTCTGTTGAAACGCCACTGATGCATTTCCTCCCCTTATATAGGCATACGGAGAGTAGCTCCTCCTGCTCGACGGGGGAGAGGACAGACTGGAAGCTTCTATCAGACCACAGTCGGGGAGGATTTTTATGTCACTGATTTTTTTTTTTTGTACTCCTTTGTGTGATATTATTATCTAGTAAAATAATATCCTGCTACTATTTTACTACATAGCCAACCGTAATGAATACAATATCTACTTAGAATAAACAGTTTTACAAATCTTTTGTTCTCCCAAGGTTGCATTTTGCCAATCCTGTAGATGTAGACAGGAAAGATGAGGAGAGAAGGAAGGCTATGACATGCAACAAAGGTTCACCGGCTGGTAGCGAACCAGGGACGTTGCAGTTATACTGTCTGGGTCTTAAACCTGCAGTAGGCAGTATATTTTTGGCATCATTGGGCAAAAATTCCATAATAACCTTTCAGCATATTGTGGCTATTATGGCTCTGTTTTCAGGCTACAGAAAATCTAGACCGTGACGGGAGATTTTGACCAATCACTGGTCATTTCAGAGAGAGAGCGTTCCTATTGGCTGTTTATTCAACGGAAGAAGCTGTCAATCACTCTGATTAAAACGGTCAAACTAGGCAACGCAGATCAAATATGGATCAATATTCTGTTACTGTAATGCCTATTGCTCTCCTTAAATGTTTTTAGAAACATCTTGTAGTTTACCGTTTAACTGTAAAATGAGAACGTTTTCTCCGGCTGGTGGGCGGTGCTTGGTATTTCCTCAACCTGATCTCAACATAGCTGCCAGGTCACAAACTTCCCGCTATTAGAATGCAGTGATTTTCAATGTTCATTATCAAATTTATCATATGTATCATTCTACAACACAGGGTTATATAACTAAATGCTATAGTTTTAGTCCCTTTATGCTACTCACAACAACAGTCACAATCAACCCAGGACACATCACTCAGTCCTGAAACCTCCCTCCACCACATTCTTCTTCACTCAACGCATTGAGCAAGTCTAAGGCCTGATGTACATTCATAAATCTCTTCCTCCTGTCCATAGTGAAGGTTAGCCTATGACTTATGATGCAGCTCTATCACGCACAGTAGTAGACAAAAGGCGTTTCCATCGCGACATGGAATGTTTATCTAAAGACACAAAATCAATCGCGCAAAAATTACTGCCTTTTCTACAAGGGTCAATTTGACCCACTGGAGGTATAAAATCTGGCTTTATCTTGACAGTTAATAACAATAGGGTGTACTACATAACACACTCTAGGAAAGGTCACAGATTGGGGGACTTGTATTATACTTTATTGTAATAAAAAGTTACATGCAATTGAAAAACAGACACAGGTACATTTTGGCCCTTGGCGGTTCCACTATAGGCCAGCAGACGCCTCCCATACTTACTCATCTTTATTTAATTGCATTATTACACTCTGTCCTCTTCTTTTAAAGTACGTGATGTTCATACAACCTGAACCTGCACTGTGCCACCTGCCCACTCGCTGTGTGTTCTTATAATATGTTCTTGTGCATGTGTGTGTGTGTAACAGAAATTTGCCAAGGGCCAGACCCTGCTGGACATGGTGTGTGGCCATCTGAACCTGCTGGAGAGGGACTACTTTGGCCTGACTTTCCAGGACACAGACAACGCCAAGGTCAGACAGTGACACACAGAAACACACACACACACATTAAGATATCTTACTTGAGGAAGTTGAATATCTTCATTCTAAGATCTGTAACTGAACCTCTGGCGCTCGAGGGAAATTTTATCCCCGATTAGGAACTATACCCTGAATCAGCTGGTGTGAAGTCCAAAATTAATTTCCAAACAGTATGAGAGACCTCACACATACACACAGATGAGGTGCATGCACTGGGTGTTTATTACGTGAAGTTCTTACCCATAAAATAAAATCTGTCATGTGGTCACATTCCTGTTTATCTAATTTAAAGCTCCATTTTTACGAACCCTCAGAATTCTAACCTGTGGTTAACTGAATAGTACTCTGGCACATAATGGGACTGTAGAGCATGCGTCTTTATTTGTTAACGATGTTTTTCCTGATCCATTGTGGTTTGCAAGCAGCACGCTATTTTATTGTGTAAAGTACAATAGACTTTAGTTCAGAAGAGCCTCTGTTCTGTGATTATTATTGATATTATGTGGGTGGTCATTTAGGTCCTTCTGTGGTGGAAATCTTTGTAGAGTCTAAGGCCAAATATATGTGTTGACAATGAATTTCTTTAAACCTGCTTTTAATAGATTTTTGGGTCGGATTTTGTCACTGACTTCAGAGCAAATGTCAAGCAGCCTTTCAGCCGAGCAGCCCATTTAACCAGACTGTTTTCCCAGGTGTTATGAAGCGGCGAGTCACCCGGTTGCCCTTTTAACCGTACTTAACCACATACAGCCTGAGAGTGGCATACATGGCCTTTAACCTTTTCAAATGTGATTAGACAGTATGGCCTTTTAAAAAATGGTGCACAGCGCTACAGAGCACCATGAAAGCTTGAGTGACATTAAGCGCAGAGAGCTGGACTCAACTGGCATTTATAGCCCCAATATTGATGCTTTCAGTGTTTATAAAGCCTTCATCCGTTTTCTTGTAGTATGAATATATTTGGCTTTCAACTAGGGAACAGATTTAAAAAGGGAAGAGCAGTCAGTGATGTGCAGTTCTTAAAAGGGCTCTGAAAAATGTGAATATGGATCATTTTGCTGAGGTTGAATTTCTCAAAGGGACTGTCTCTTTCTTTCTTTATCAGCATTGGTTGGATCCCTCCAAAGAGATTAAGAAGCAAATTCGGGGTAAGTGCAGCACACACGCACACACAGTCCAACAAATCCACACACATATAGAAGTCCTTCACTGGTGGTTTGTCCACAGTTGGTTCCTGGATCTTTGGATTTTCTGTCAAGTTCTACCCTCCAGACCCGTCTGTGCTCATTGAAGACATCACCAGGTAGGTGTGAAAACAACAACAGCACCAGCACAACTCACAATTGTCTGAAGCTAATATGTTGAATTGCCTTGGGGATATTTTTTGTTTTGGCAGGATTTATAGAGAGAACATGTTGCCTTTGGAGACAATTGTGAAACTGTGAAAACTCTGCAGATACAGACACTGCCACTGACTTCTAGTGATGATTGATAGGGATTACTTATTGGGAAAATATTGTGAATTGCAACTGTTTTGGCCAGGATAATCTTGACATTAAATTTTCATATCGTCCCATGTCTAATTATACACAATAGTTAAACGAAGGATCTTGTAAGAATGAATTAGGTAAGTAGGCTACACAATAAACAGTGTCACCAGTCTAATCCAATCCAATCCAACAAAAGTTGACCAAAGTGCAAAAGTTGACCAGCTTGGCTAGCAGTCTACCGATTGCAGAAAAACAAAAAGAACAATCCCAAAACAGTCATCATAAAAAGCCTGCCTACAGATTCTGTAATGCTTCAACAAGTGCATTTGGGAAGTAGATAAACAATGCCTGTCAAGATGCTCAATCACATTTCTGACAAGAGGCTGATTGTCAGTTAAAATTGAACTGCTATAGAACTGTGCCAGTAGCGGTTGCTCCTAGCAACAGAATGTTCAACTGAAACCAACTGCTTGTGGCAGAACAAGCCTTGATCGTAAGACATTTTTGTTGTTGTTGTTGTTGTTGAGTGTCTTGTTAGCACTATGGGCAGGACACCGAAATAACTAAATAAAAATCCATCTATCGATAGAACTTCCTTTGGGCACAACACAGTTGACAATATTGTGACAGCATGATCTTTGCACAAAGATAGGCCAGTGTGAACCTTTTCAAACTAGACAACATAAACGTTCTTACTGGGCCCCTTTGTATTTCCTGTTGCAATAATGCAGCAGCTGACAGGAAGTAAACTTGGACCAAAGCTGTTGCCCTAGCAACAGAATGGCAATGAAAAGGTCTATATATAGGCCTAATACAGTGGTGGACAAATTACTCAGATCTTTTACTTCAATAAAAGTACTAATACCACAGTGTAGAAATACTCTGTCAGTAAAAGTACAAAAGTATTAGCATCAGACGGCTCCTTTCAGAATAATATATATTATATTATTGAATTACAATTATTGATGCATTAATGTCTTCATTACTTTATGTTGCAGTTGGTCAATGAAGAGCTTATTTTTTTACTTGCTGGATAGCTTGTGAATTTCAATCTTCAAAGTAACTAAAGTTATTAACTAAATAAAGTGTAAGTAGAGTAAAAAGAACAATATTTGCCACTGAATTGTAGATGAGTATAAGTATAAAGTAGCAGCAAATAGAAATACTCAAGTAACAATACAAATACCTTAAAATTGTACTCAAGAACAGTACTTGAGTAAATGTACTTAGTTACTGTCCACTACTGGCCTAATGTATATTTTCATTTACTAGACCATTGTGTAAAGTGTATGTACTTTATGTACTCCTTACAGACATATATATATATATATAGAAGGTTATGGAACATTTTTAGGCTTTTGTCAAGACCAAGTATCACAATCATGACCAAACCAAAGAACAACGTCAAAAGGTTGTAGTACAAAAGTGTGTATAGATGTCATAAATGATCCATATGGAACTGCTAAAAAGGTCTGTTCACCCAAATCACACAAAAACACATTTTGGTTGTGAGATATTTCATGCCGATGGAGTTTGTGGTTTGTGGTGCTTAAAGTGTTTTATATAAAATTTTCCCAAAACAGTATTCAAGTTACTCTCTTGATAATCCACTCTGACAAGAGTTCTCTCTATAAAATGTTTTATTTCATTACGGAACATTTTATGCTGGATTAAAGAATTAATTTTTGACAGTGAGGTCTGTGGATTGTCTTAAATATCTTTAATTGTTTCTGGAAAGACATTTTGTTGTCGAGTTTTCAATGAATTTCCACCTCAATTCTAAGTGAATAAGATCTAAAAACCTCAACAAATAGCCACTGGGAGTAAGCGGAAAAACAAAGTACTTTTCGTAATTTGAGTGAACTACCTTTTACTGTGTGACAGGCCAAGATGTAGATCAACTCAATCCATGTTTAGAAGCTTGAGGATGACAGGAATGTCATTGGATTTGCAGGTATTTGGTCATTGTCCAGTATTGGACAAAGTCTAAATTTTGATCTGAGGGGATCGGGGGATCGCCAAAGTCACTAAGATTCATCCTCTAAGGAACATGAATATCAAAAAATGCAAAATGTCATGGCAACCCATCCATTAATTGTTGAGATATTTCAGTCTGGGAAGAAGTGGACCGGCTGACAGACACAAAGCAACGTATCGTCATACAATCATCATCATCATCATTCCTCTTCATCCCGTATGGGACATAAGGCTTCAATGAGCTCTCTCCACTGTATTCGGTCCTTGGCAGCATGTTGGGCCTCTCCCCATGACAGGTTCATCTTGTCCAGCTCATGTGTCACAGTTCTGCGCCAGGTGGATTTTGGCCTCCCGGGTTTTCTTTTGCCCGGTGGTGTCCATCTTAAAGCGTCTCTCGGGATCCGGTCCTGCTCCATTCTCAGCACATGGCCTAGCCATCTCAGACGTCTGTGTGTGATTTCCTTGATGATGCTCCGGCTACTGGTTTTCTTGTACAGTTGGTGGTTGGAGATTTTGTTTGGCCAAAAAATCTGGCATATTCGTCGGAGGCATCCATTGTGAAAATACATCATCGTCATACAATGGTTCATATGATATCTTACGAAAAGCTATTCCTAATTTTTTCATTTGTTTTCCTACGAATGTCCGACAACATGTGATGCACTTGTCAATTTCCGCTCCAGTCTTTTCAAAAAATAAACTTCCGTATTTACTGGAAACAACATGGTTAGGTACATAAA
>CAKAKQ010011705.1:742-10893 GCA_916700675.1 Helicolenus avius | reverse complement strand
CTCACAAATAAGCACCTATGTGTTCTCTTAAACACTTCTATTTGGGGATAATCATGCTCTAAGTTCCCTTTATTTGAGAGTCCTCAGGGGATGTAAACAGGAAGTATTATGTTACCAGTTAGCTGTCAGCTACAACTTGAGCCCTGTTTTTGTTTGGCCTATTCGTTTACATTTTGTCAAATTGGCACCATTAAAAGTATGCCGAATTAGCTATGTTTGCAATGTATGTATGTACAGACAACTGGGTAATCACTGGATTACTGTACAGGATTACAGTAAATATAATTGTTAAAAAAGTGTAGCGGAGTAAAACGTAGGTGATAGCATAGACTGTAAATAAGAAGTGGACGTAGTCACTGTGATCTCATCCATTGGTTTGTGGACTGCCCTTTTGAAGCCTCGAGTTCGGCATTTTGGCTGTTGTCATTTTGGTATTTTGCAACCAGAAGTGACACGAGAGGGTGGAGGTGAGTACAACCAAACACTGAATAAGACATTTTTAGGTGACCAAAACGATTATAATTAAGTTTCAGGAACTGAAAACACACTGTGAAAGGGTTAAAGTTTCTTACTTGCTTTTTCATGACGGGATCTTAAAGAAACAGGCGCTAAAACAGAGCGTTTCAGACAGAGGGTGAATACAGGTATATTCAGACAGACAGTATGAGGAACATAATGTGTTTTTTGAACAGTAAAGCATGTAAACATGTTCTAGTAGAAACCCCAAATACAAATATAAACCTGAAAATGAGCACGATATGTCCCCTTTAAAACAATTATTGGTCATTGTCCACAATCACTTACATTGAAATAACTTTAGAAAAGTGATCTCTTTGCAACCAGTCTGGACGTGAGGACCAATAAGTCTTTCGGTGCACAAATGGGCAAAATAGACCTGAAAAAATGTAAGAAGGCTACTAGTTCACACTTATAACAAGCGTCAAATCAGCAAGCACAGTTGCAATGTCAAACATTTGTACCCGTCTACGTGAATATAAAACAGCCACAAACAAAAACAGATAAAGGTATGGAAGACTAAACCAAGCAGCGAGTTGATAGGCCCTCCTGTGTACTTGAGAAATTGATCTTATAGTATGTCACACCTTCTGCTCACAAAGAGAAAGTCTCTCCTGTGGAGCACGACGTTTTCCTTTGGAATTGTGAAACAGCATCATAAAGGCTGAAAACGTGAATTTGTTGGTCCGTGTTGTTTATAGGGTCACAGTCAGCCAAACACATTACACAATGCAGCCGCTGCTTCTCGTGTGTTATCTGCCATACTTACAGAATGCATATGATGCCGTCATGTGACCTTCTGCTGCTGCTGTAAACCCACAAACTGTTCGCTCTCAAGCATTCATTTATTAATGGTAGAAGGTCATGACTCCTCAAAGTCGCAATAAACGTATGTGGTAACATAGTCTAACCATGATATGCACACAACAGTGTTCCCAACCATGAATTAATACTTTGATTGTAGAAAAAAACGTATATCTGTGTCATCTTCAGTTCCCCTCATTCATTCCAGCCCGTTCTCATTCTCAGGGCGTCAAATACCGACGCTTTGTCACGGCTGTTGGCATTTGATACGGCCGCACAAGGCACCATTCCTACCAGGTTACATTTGTGTAGACAATAAGTCACACAATAGTGTGATTTGTGTCTGATCAGAAGTGTCTTCTATTAGTTTTGGTTTTCCACCTCCGTTGAAGAGCAGCGCACAGCTGCTTCTCAAGCCTAAGGGCCCTTTTTTTTAACGATTATATGCTATTTTAGCAAATAATTATTAAATAATGTTTATAATTTAGTCATTTTTGATACATTTTGAGGTAAATATTGGCGTAATTTGGCAGTAATTCCAAAGAAATTTCAAATAGGTTACTTGCTAATCATCACCTAATTACCATGAAATTTGCGGAACCTGTAAAATTAAGTGTTACCAAGATATCATACGAACCGTTGTATGAGGATACGTTGCACAAATATGTCCTTATTTGCCACCATATTCATTGGTTTCTTTGAAGCCACTAAGGCTTTTCATTGGATTACTTATGAAGACATCCTGTATATAAGTCTTTAAGGACTACCTAAATATCTACTTTAGTATGCCTGTCTGACTATGCAGATTATGGTAGTGTTGATTCTTTTCATGCCAGTAATGGGGTTACGCTGGGTGGTATATTATTATTAACCCCGTATAGAGATGACTTGTCCAGGCACAGATTCTACATGTTTTTCATTATCTTATGATGAATCTTTTCATATGGATTTGGTTTCTCTCTGCAGTGTTGGTCTTCAGCAGTTGTTGAGTATAAACTCTTAATATAGAGCTGATTTTGACATCGATTTAATCGAGAAAAAAAAGTGATATAATGATATAAAAGGAGATAAAGAGGAGATGCTCTTAATGTAAGCAGTGTGGTCAAATATCTTATTTAAGAGATTATGTTATGATTGATTGGGAGCAATAAAATATATGCAACACACTGTGTGCACAAGTAATATTAACCAAGGTTACAGTATAATAAGTTGCAGTATGAGACTTGATGCCAGCAAGATGTTAATGTGCATGTCAAGATTGTTCAGTATTTGTCACATGTTTATTAGCACAAATGTACCCACATATCACACAATGATTAGGATATTTGTGTTTATATGTATGTGTAGAGAATAACATAATAACTACATTAATCTCACCAATATTTGCATTTACATCACAGTTGTGGAAACTATGCTTGAGTGATTTGTGTAGCGTAAAAATGTTATTTGATATGGATGTTGGTCATTTTTTATATTTCACATGCCATATTTTATATTTATTGGGGTCCAAAATAAAGTGAATAGATTATTTGAGGTGAATAATAACTCATAGTTCATGATTAAATACAAATACAATGGGAGAAGTATCTACCCTTAATGTACTCCAAGGTACTGCTGTTTTCCAGTTCACTATTAAACATAGAAGAAATGACTGCTTCTCACACGTTTGTTAAATAACACATTGACAAAAGCTTTGAGGTGGTTTGTTCCTATCCGATTCATTCAGGAGACTTGAAGTGTCTCTTTTCATGTAGTGGCTGCTGCGGTCTAACCTACACTACACAACAGTGATGGGCTCATTTCAGCTGAAAGCATCATCATGCAACCAATGGTGAGATGTTAAGTGGGCTTTCATTCGCCCTGCTCGCGGACTCAGAAGAACAACATGTCCAACAAACACAGGACTTTCAACCAGGAGAGCCAAAAGTGTTATTTTGAAGTTACGTTAGTGACGTTTATGACGTGTTTTTTGTACGTATGTCCTGTTCTTTACGTATGTATTTTACTCAGTTTACGTACTTATTTTAAGTACGACCATGATGTTTTCCCTAAACCTTACTAAGTGATTTTGTTGCCTAAACATAACCGCAACCGTTTCACGCTAACAACGTAGCGTTAATTGACACATTAAAAGCTTAAAATGCGTTACTGTGACACATGGAAATGTTGTGCTATTTAAAAGCCTTCGCATAAGATAAACTGATTCCCTACAAGAATAATCTAATCTTAGAAAACTACACATTTTAAGGGACAGCTGTCTCAGTACATTACCCATACACAATAACATCAGTCCCGGTCCCTTCTCTAATGAAAACAGCTATTTTGGAGCTCCTCATTCAAACTGTCTGCAATGGTAAGTGCTAAGATATTAAATCCTTACTGAAACATGGAGGGGCAATGATAACAGCAAAAGTGTTCATAGTTTGTGAGAGTGAATGCACCCAAAAAGGACATATACTGTATGTTGATGTGAACATGATGTGAACTATAAATTTGAAGGTTTGATTTGATTTATATTTGAAATGGCATCATAAATTTGCTCTTTAGCTGAATGTCTCATGTGTTTTCCGTGTGAAATGGGAGTACAGTGGATGAAAATGTGTTAAAATACTTTGTTTTATTTTATCTTTTTGCATGACACGCAAAAATAAGTATTATATCTGTCAGTAAGGTGTGGAACCAGTAAGGCACAAGGTATGGATAGTCATGTACCAAATCCCAGAGGGTGGTAATCCTTGAATTTGAAAAGAGTTCTGAACAGGCAGCTAAAGCCACCCTTAAGTAGAGTCTCCAGATGCTACTGTTTGTAAATCTGCCAGTTGGAAAACATTATGGACGTCTATAGAAATTACAGAAGACTCAAAATCTCATCAACAGAGAGAGCAGGACAAACAGAGAGATTTGCTTACACCATGTGGAAAAGTCTGCACGTGCTACAGGAGCAAGGGCATTTCCATATTTCCAAAAAGGCGGAAAAATCTATTAAACCAAAGAATTAAATACTTCATCTGCCAGATCCCAGCGCACACATGCCAGGAGTTTGTATTATAAACGCACCGGTAGCTGAAACTTTTGTTTTACTCATGTGCGCTAATCTCCACCCTATCCTGCTCCTACTATAATTTTGTTAGACTTTTTTCATATTTATTTAATAAATGCCCACAGTGCAAACTGTAACTTTGTGTGTCGAGAATTAATGGGAAAAGCCCCGACTGTTAAATCGTAAAATTTGAATTAGAAAGTTCCCATGTAATGCATATCAAACATTTATTAAAGCCACGCAGAATAATTGAATTGTTCTGCTGGTCTAGGTCTGATTTGTTTAACTAAATTCTTTGGCTGTCGAAGTGTGATACAAGATTTCCCGCAAATCCCATTAAAGACACAGGTATCTCTTGTGTGTTTGTGCATCTCCAATACATATCGAACATTTACCATCTTTCCTTTTCCTCTCTTCTCCCTATCTAAGCCCCGGCTCTGCCACTGCTTATCCACATCTTCACTGCTTATCTGCATCGAGCCCCTCAGTGAGATTTCAACCACTGTGACATGTAGAGAAAGCAGAGGCTGTCAGTCAGCTGTGCCAAAGAGATTGAAATCAGAGAAGGAAAAAGGGAATAACAAACCAAAAGGAGAAGCGGAAAAAAGTTAATATAATTTTATTTTTTGACCCTCTGTGACAGAAAGCAGCCTCCATATACAGTATAGAAAGTGAATGCATTAAATCAGCTCATGTAAATGTCAGCTCATGTATCCCTGCAAAAAGAAAAATACAAATACATCTGGGAGAAGGTCTGCTCCAACTTATTGGGCTGATTATTAAGCTTTTAATGTCAGCCTCCCGTACACACACCATGAAAGCGTGACACACACACACACACACACACACACACACACACACACACACACACACACATACACACACACAGAATAGCCTGGGAGGAACTTTGTGTTTTAGTAAGCTAAGTTTCACACATTCACTGGAGGTGTCCTTGCTTTCTACTGGTGTAATTATCACTCTGGGAAAAGTGTTTCATTAGGAAAGCTCCTCTTTCAGACACATTACTCACAGAGGGCTGGACACAGACACCCTGGACAACACACACACACACACACACACACACACACACGATCCAGTCCCTAATTCATCACCCCTCTTTCTTGTCCTCAGTCCGATCTGTTTTTCTGGACTTGTTGGCACCTCCTCCTGTTTGTCTTCCATATTTGTTCTTTGACGTTAATTCCTCTAACTCAAAGACCTTTCGTTATTCTTATTAAAACTGCCAGTGTTTTAAGCTGCCACCAACCAATTAAAAGGCATTTTTACAAGGGCTGTCGAAGGTAACGCAATAACAACGCATTAACGCAATAAACGGGCTCAGTTTTAAAGCCAGAGTGAAGATACTAACATCATATCAAACTAGAAAATCTAAGGAACCCATTGACACCAACCATATCGGGAAGGAAGCTAAATCACGCTCCAAACTGGCACGGCCATTTTCAAAGGGGTCCCTTGACCTTTGACCTCAGGATATGTGAATGTAAATGGGTTCTATGGGTACCCACGAGTCTCCCCTTTACAGACATGCCCATTTTATGATAATCACATGCAGTTTGGGGCAAGTCATAGTCAAGTCAGCACACTGACACACTGACAGCTGTTGTTGCCTGTTGGGCTGCAGTTTACCATGTTATGATTTGAGCATATTTTTTTATGCTAAATGCAGTACCTGTGAGGGTTTCTGGACAATATTTGTCATTGTTTTGTGTTGTTAATTGATTTCCAATAATAAATATATACATGTATTTGCATAAAGCAAGCATATATACCCATTCTCATGTTGATAAGAGTATTAAATACTTAACAAATCTCCCTTTAAGGTTCATTATGAACAGATAAAAGATGTGTGATTAATTTACAATTAAAAATGTTAATTGATTGACAGCCCTAATTTTTACTGGTCTGGTCTTACTGTTCGGTGTCTAAATGTGCAAATTCAACTTTCACTTTAGCTGAGCTTGAGTGCTCCATTTTCCGTGGTTTCAAACTCTCCTTGAAGCCCTCCTCCATCATGTCTCTTTCCTTCCTGTCTCCAACCCATCATCCCCCTATCTGTCCTCCCTCCTCCTCTTCCTCCTCCACCACTCACTTCCCCCGCTGCCCTCTCTCTCGCAGGTCTGCAGGTTAATGAGTCGTGAAGTGTGAAAACTTCCTGAGACTCAACCGGAGCTAAATGCTGTTTCCAGATGTGAGTCTACAAACGTCTGGATGTCCGCTTGAAATGAGTTAGAGGGGTGTGGGTGGGGCAGTCGGAGGTGGAGGGGAGGTGAAGAGGAGAACAGAGTGGCACAGAGAGGTGGTGCGTAGAAAAAGAAGATCTGAAAATGTGAGAGAAAGAAGGAGAGGAAAGAAGAGAAAGTGAAAGAAACAAAGAGACTAGAGGATTATTAAACTATTTCACACACATACACTGCTGGTCATTAAACTGGTGCTGAACATCATATCATGTACTTGTCAAGTGACTAATAAAAGCAAGTGTGTGCACTCAGTGTGATGGTGCTCTTGAGGATTTCATTTCTTTAGCAATGATTAAAATGTCAGTTTTCTTTTGTCAGATTTGCAGACACACCTCGTAACCTTTGGAAAACTAAACATTGTTTTAACCAAAGTGAAAGGAACTGAGGAGCTGCGTGCATGTGCATCCTGCCATAAATATAAAAGACGAATAATGGGATTTTTAAATATGATTACGGCCACAGAGGAGTTTTACCTTTTAAACAATAACAGTCAGAACTGCAGACGTCCTACAGCATCTATGATATGATTGACAACCAGTCCCTACTAACCCTCAAACATCTGAGTAAATCCAAACCCACTATAGTACTATAAATAAAGTGATTTCCAGACTTACAAGGAAATTGTCTTTGTGTTTTGGTGCATAACAATAAACATTGTAAGAGAAAATAAAAGTAAAAGCAAATTCTACAAAAGTCAGGAAAAATAAATATAGGATAGAAACAATATGAAAAAATACTAGAAAAATGTGTACAATATATCCATTTTAAAATGAAAGACCTGTACTAAAGGCAAAATGTGTTCACAACTGAGAGCTAATCTCATGCTAATCTGTATGCTTTCATACAGACTTAAACCCGCAGTAGGCATCATTGGGCAAATATTCCATAATAACCTTTCAGCATATTGTAATTCAAGTATTCTGAGTGATAACTAGACTTCTGCACCTTCTCATGGCTTTGTTTTCAGGCTTTAATAAATCTAGCCCATGACGGGAGACTTCGACCAATCACAGGTAATTTCAGAGAGAGAGAGCGTTCCTATTGGCTGCGCTGTGGCTGGTGGGCGGTGCTTGTTTTTTCTTCAGCTGATCTCAACATGGCTGCCGGGTCACAAACTTTCTCATTTTACAGCTAAACAGTACACTACAAGATGATTCTGAAAACATTTAACGCAAAAAAAATAGGCATCATAGTAACAGAATATTGATTCATATTTGATATTGATTTCATATTGATTTGACACCGGAGGACACAGAGGCACATGATTTTTTTCAGATTATCTGTCTCATGCACTACTGTCAGGATATAAAAATAACTTTTTTTAATCATATTTGCTCCAATTCTACCCACTTTTTTCGTGCGATTAATTCACGTCGATAGATTTTTTCGAACTGTTTCTTTCATGAATACTTTCACACAGAACGCGAATATTATGCAAAAAAATAAAGCGCCGTAGTCCGAACCAGCATCGCAAACTTTATTACTCCTTTCAACCTTGAAAAAGGCAGCCCAGACCAGATTTATATTTGTTCTTCTCGTCCAAAATAAAAGACATAATATTTGCAGGCAAATATTTCACATTTTCGTGTCGTATATTCATCACGCCACCGATGTGTAATGGCCTTTAGAGTCTACAGTCACGCTACCAGCTCTGTGAGGCTAAAGGCTACTTTAACACAGCAGTGCTTTGTGCAGGATGCTAACATCAGGATGCTAACATGCCCATAATAACAATGACATGGTGATGTTTAGCAGGTTTAATGTTTACCCTGTTCACCATCTTAGTTTAGCATGTTAGCATGCTAATGTCTGCTAATTAGCACTAAACACAGAGTACAACTGAGGCTGATGAAGGTGTTAGTTTTGTCTATTTAGTGATAAACCAAAGTATTGGACACATTTAAGTTTTGACCTGATAATGGCGATAGATGAAAAGTTATTACAATTCATCCTGAGGGGGACATGAATGTCTGATCCACATTTCATCACAATCTCTTCAATAGTTGTTGAGATATTTCACTAAAAATCGTCATCATGGTGGCCCTAAAGGAATAGTCAGAGGATCAACAAAGTCAGTAGGATTCATCCTCTGGGAACCTCGAATGTACTAAATTTCACAGCAATTCATCCAATAATTGTTGAGATAGTTTAGTCTGGGCCGACAGACAGACGGATGGACGGACGTTACCATTCCTGGTGCCAATGTGGCTAAAAATGGAGGAAAAACTTCAAGAGCAAACCAGTGAACATTGACAGCGTGTGAAGTGGACTCTGATGCATCTGAAGGCAGCTGCCAAATCAAAAGCTGATCATCAACCACATCTGCAAACACGTCTGTGTGAGTATGTACTTACGTGCATGTGTGAGTCAATGTGTGTGTGTGTGTGTGTGTCTATAATCTGGCGTAAATAATGACATCTCTGTGCCCCGTCTTCTCTGCTGCCAACTCCACTAATTATTTATTCTTGGACGCTATGAGGGTGTCAAAGCTCACACTACAGAGTTCCCCTCTGCCTGACTGGCAGTGAGGAGCAGTAGTGTAACTCTGTCATATTTAATTGTAAACTATCATTACTCAACAGGTTTGATTTTTATGCCAATTCTTACATATTTCCCAAAAATTCTGCCCTAATACAGTGGAGGTGTTTGTTGTTCTCAGAGCAACAGAAACGATGTCCCTGTTACTTTGGACAGTTTTCACAAGGGAGTATTTCTTGGTTTGGTAACACTTCATTTTTCAGGTCCACAAATGTCATGGTAATTAGGTGATGATTAGCAAGTTACCTATTTGAAATTTCTTTGGAATTACTGCCCAATTACCACAATATTTACCTCAAAATTTAGCAAAAATGACCTACTTACTTACTAATAACCCAAACTACAAAAATACAGGAAGAGGTTGTAAAAATACTGAAGTTGCCTTTAAATTTAAAAAGTTTTGGATTTACTTGCCAGGTTCAAATAAAAACCCTGAACCAGTCGTACCATTCAGCTGATACAAACATCAATGTAGCGGGTGGAATTAAACCAACACGGATCGACTGGAAGCAAAATTTTCCATCATCTATTTTTCATTTGGGGTCGACAAATAGCATTCACAACAGCGCTTTGTGTTGGCTCTTATGAATACATGTTTGTGTTTGCATGTGGGTGTGATTTAAGAGACTCTCCACGCTCGTCACTGAGTGTGATTGAGCTCTGAGGGGTTATAGGGAAAATAAGTTGAAAACAGGACACAATCAATACCGTTTACCCAATAGCCTCGTAGCGCGTGTGTGTGTGTGTGTGTGTGTGTGTGTGTGTGTGTGTGTGTGTGTGTGTGTGTGTGTGTGTTGGTGAAGATGTACGGTAATGAGCCCAAAAACAAATTAGGGAGTCATTTTGATGCCCTGCTGCATTCTCCTCCTTCCTCCTTCATTTACATTTCTATCACATACAAAGAAAAATATGCTTCTTTTTTTCACGCTCTCGGGGCAAAGTAATTACCGCCGACCGGGAGGGGAGGAGGCAAATGACCTTTCTGCAGCGGCGCA
>CAKAKQ010011693.1:0-10449 GCA_916700675.1 Helicolenus avius | reverse complement strand
CTCTCCACCCTCTCCACACCCCTGGCCTGGAAGAGGCACTCGTCCTGTCCTGTCAATTAAACCGACACCGACTCCTCGATGCTGGCTCTGTCAGACCACATAGAAACAACAAGCTGCATTTTCTTTCTCCACGGCGGGGTTTGGTTTTTTATTAGCTGAGTTTGCAGGAGATAGTTGCGCCCGTTTGTCGTGTTTTTCATCCCGTCTCCATTTTATGACAGCCTTTAAAAAGCTAATGTCTGTCATCTCATCTGTTTTGGTGCAATTAAATTCTTCTTTTAGTGGTATTGAGAGGAGGCCTCGGCTAACACGTCCATCAGAAGAGGAGCGGCGTATAGGAGACATGCTCAGTTAGACCGCACAGTCATAAAGGTTATATTAATGGTTTATGTACCCCACTGCAGCATTGTTAATGGCAAATGGCATTTACTGGGTGCTGCAGAAGAAGGCCATTCAATCCACTGTATGGTTTATCTATCATGTCAAGAGCTCAATAAAAAGCCTTCAGTAATATCAAAGAAGACTCAACACAAAGGCTCTACCCCTGGGCTAGGTTTAAACCTTCTCTTGTGTTCTATGCAACAAAATGAATAGTTTATATTTTCAAAATCCGTCTGAAATTAATCAAATTTAATTCCTCTTTGCGCCGTGCCTAAGTACATGCATACGGACACGCAGGGACAAACACACACCCCGGCGTGTCTGTGTGTGCAGACACAAGGCAACAAAGCGATCCCGGCACAGTGAAACAAACCCTATTAAAAGAATTTCAGGGGTCGTTTCGAAATCTGGCTCTGTGAAATAGCTCACGCCTGAACCGGAGACTGATTTCATGTGCCTATTTTGATTGTTTGGTGTTTCTTTATCGGCGGTGATGTCATCAAAGCGAGTCCACAGCGGTGCACCTCGCATGGCTTTACAGTTAAGCAATCCCCACTATGCTGGCTGAATGCTGGAGAGGATAACGATAATGATGATGGAGGTTATCGTGGAGTAATTACTGTGCATGGAGGATTCCGCGCAGTGTGAATGAGTAAAACACCCAAGCGAGGGAGATTGGAAGAGGGAATGAGGAAGAAGCATTGAAGGGGAGTGGGGGTGTGGGGGAGTTGCATCTCTTAATGTGTCGCTTGATTGAAGTGCGTAAGGTTCTGAGCTAATTACATCCAGAACCGCAGCCTAGGAACAGATGCCACACTTGTGCATCAATAAATGCTTATAAGTAACTTATTTAGGGCTGCCTGCCATGCAAGGAAATGGCATGACTTAAAGCACAAGCGCCCGGGGGCTATTCCCCAGCTCTTTGTCTTGTCATCCTGCATCTTTTAAATCTATTCACCGCTTCAAAACAACACAGGCAGACAGCAGGGCAGGCAGGGAAGAAAAAAAAAAAAAAAAAAAAGATACAAATATTCACACTTTGCAGACAGTATTATGTTTGCCGTTTGGGTTGTCTAGCATCAAAGAAATGCTGTCTTCTCTTAGATTTGTGAGCGGTAAAGGAGTGGTGAGAGCGCTGTCTTTAAGGCCAAGCTCCCGTTTGATGAAATGCAGCTGTTCTTTAAAGTTTTAAGATAAATATGTTTTGACTTGAACGTAGAGAGATACATTAGCTTGACAAGTCGGTGCTATGTTTTATTTAACTGTTGGTGTGATAAACAGTATTAGGGCCCTGAAAGTTGTCAAAAAATTAAAGGTATCTTTCCTGTTTTATGATTGTGTTAGGTGTGTTGTTGTTTTTTTGGAGCACATGTTAACATGCCGTCATCTTTACTGACCGCTGTGAGTGACTGACAGACTCGACAGACGAGGTTGACTGCCTTGACAATTCCACAGTAGAGCACATATAGAACCGAGTATGTAATCAAAGCCAGACCTTAGCTTTCTGCAAAGATAACAGGCAATTAGTGTTGCCGCCGCCGTAGATAGAGCTTTGTTATTCCGTAGAAGAATTTGACATTTCAACGTCAGATCTGAATTGTTTGAGGTTTATCCTTGGAACAGCATTAGCGTGGCGCTGAATTTAACTTGTTTTTGCATTCTGTTTTACACCAGCGTCTCACGACATGTCATCTTTCTGATTTGTGTACATAGATACGAATTTCCCTTTTTTTTCATGATGCTCAACGCGACTTACAACAATATAGCTTTTTGTGCGTTTTCCTACGAATGTCCAGCAACAAGTGACTTACGTGTCACTTTCAAGATCGACTTGGTTCAGCTTAGGCAACAAAACTACTTAGGTTTAGGAAGAGATCGACATGGTTAGGTTTAGGCAAAAAAAACTACTTAGTAAGGTTTAAGAATCACGGATTGGGTTAAAATAACTATGGAAGTGGCGTAACTTATTTACGGAAGTTACAGAAAAATAAATCAACGCTGACTTCTGGTTTCACATGGGACATGAACACCGGTCTCCTGGGCGAAAGTCCGGTGTTTCCTCAACCTCCTGCCTATGCAGCATTTGTCGCTCTTTATACTTCTTTATGCGTTCACAATTACATGGATTACATAGGAATTGGCTTCATGCTAACCATCACGAAAAAAATGGGAAATTTTGTGTTCACGATTCAATACATTCAATTTTGGGACTATATCACAAACAGCTGTGCGACTGTGGTGGTATTTATCTGTAATTGATGTGTCACCTGGTTTACGTCTGCTCCTCTCGTGTTCAAACATTTTTAGCTGATATGCAAATAAGACAGAAAGAGACACAGCGACCGCATGCCATAGTGCTCACACTCTAGTTACTTTTTGTCTATGTGTGTGCACTCATGCTCATGATTGTGCATGTTCAGGAGCATGCTAGCGATCCTTGCCCCACTCACAAAGCTATTTAAAGCTGCAAACTCAACTGTGTGCAACATTAAGGGCCCCTGCACATTCCCAAGGATCTGCGTACAGAGAGAAAGAGCTTCTTCACTCATTACCGTCTCTGCTACATGATGTAAGAGGGCGAAAGTCCCTGGGAATTCTGGTTGGTTTCGTGCAGCCCGCATGACTGACCAGTAGTGCTAGATAGAAACACTGCAGTGCTTAATAGAAAAATGCTAATGCGGATGGGGAGCGAGCGTTTCCCCCCTCGACTATTAGTTCTCTCTTTTTGAATGCAAAAAGCTGTTTTGCAATTGATGATTGTCCCAAAGAATAATTAGACAGGTTTGCATTTTTCATGAGATTAATTCATGGCTTTCTAATGTGCGTTTTGTAACCTCACACTGCATATATTCTGCGCCGTATTAACATATTTGAAATATGTATGATCTTTAAGGAATATGCCATATGTTAGTAGCAGGGCCCGCGCCGTGGGTTTAACCATGTGAAAGCAGAATGCAAATCGGCAAGTTTAGTTTTATAATATTAATATAATCAGTTTGGAATTAGGCAGGTCGTATTCACAACCATATCCACTGCCAAAATCTGCACACAAACACACTTACATTATAAATATAAAGATGTTGATGATGCAAGCATGGTTAACTTTCTTGTCCTGTCAAAATGTCATGTTGATTTATCTATTTCAAGACTACTTGGAAATCATCATTGTTTGTGTGTATATGTGTTTGTGTGCATTTGCATTTTAGCACATAAGCCTGTTTGCATTAGTGCACATGTATATTTGCACGCAAACATGCTGCGTGCAATTAGTAGGTGTACTTGTGAACGGTTGTCCGTTGTGTGGACAAACAAGGAGGCGGAGGGTGTAAGGATGGGGTGGAGGACGAGGTGGTGGTATAGAAGCTGCAAAACATGGCCAACTTTTCCATGACATCACTCTCCTGGTATTAACGCATAGTCCCGCTTTCCTCTCCTCTCTGGTGCCACCCAAATGAGAGGCATATAGCAGGGAGACTATGCATGTTGCTGTTTTATAGGGGCTCCATGTGGCCTGCTGCCAGAACTTTGCATTTCCTCCCAGGGCGAATTTCTCACCTCCTTTCCTCACCCGTTCTTCTCCAGGGGGCTGCAAGTTCCCCTGGGATAGGCCCCTGCTGGGATGGACTAATGCACTACAGTGTCCAGTGGGACACAGCACTGCACTTTACCATCTTTTTTTTTTAAGGTTGATTTTGAACAAGCAAAAAACTAGATTTTGATCCAAATCTAACCTCCTCAGAAGATCAGAGTGAACGCTGGACTCAATTATTTGAGTTTAATGTGCAATATTTGGTTTTATTCCATGTTTAATTAGCTCTTTGTACGTTCTTCCCTATAACAAATAATAAATACAGGATGTACAGTCTAGAGGAACCAGCATCTGCATTTAACACTCTATTAAGTTGATGTATGAAATGAAAAACCGGTGTATAAAATCCTTTAAACTGTCAAGTAATCAGACTTGAGGCGTCGTTAGTACCAAAGCAGCTGGAACATACTTTCTCACAGTGTGGAGTGAGTCTTTAAAGCCAAGCACAGTATGTGATGAATACGAAGAAACTGTAATCCAAGGTGTCTGATTTCACCTCCGGGGCAGGGGGTGGTGGTGGTGGGGGGGGGGCAGCTCTGTAGAGAGGTACAACAATATTTTAATGCTTTAGAAATTACCGCTCGCTATTTGTCGACTTGTTTGGGCAGCGAGGAAACACTCGTGGCATATATATACCTCCTAGCCCCACCTCTCCCCTGCACCCACAGCTTCACAGCCACCACCCCCGATCGTTTTGATCTAATTTCCTCTTTTTTTTTTCTTCTTCCTTTACCTTTCCTGCTGAAATTGATTTCTGCTTGTTTGGTTTGGCAGTAATAAGATCAACAGTGGGATCATGTTTCAATGGCACACTACCTTGAACCCCAGGCAAATGATTTGTCCAAACTTAATAATGGAAATACTTAGGATGTATTGGGAGATGTAAACAGTAGTTGTAATAAAACAGCGCCGGGAGGTAAGGGCTCCTTTAAGTTGCAAAGCCTTTCCACTTATGTTGGCCGTACACACCTCGGGCTCTCCCCAAACACTGCGAATAAAATGTATCCCCATTTAGCCTGGCGAAAAGTCACCCAATAAAAGCTATTTAACTGGAGTGCGGTCTGGAGCGTGGCGTGTTTAGCCGGCTGCAAAGTTTGACCGCCAGTGACAAAGCTGTCAACACAACAGGAAACAGCTAATGCTTCACTACACACACACAATTAGTTTAAGCCTGTCAGACACACATATAGACAATGTTTAAGTCTCACTTTATACAGTGCTGTTTCTCCTCTACCAAAGGGAATTAACTAGAAACAGCAGCAATGTGGAGAAGGACACATTTTTCATATTTTTCTAACAAGTCAATCAGCCAAGACATGTTAGGGATTATATTGTATTCTTAAGACCTAACCTACATAGACATTACAGTGAAACCTCAGCCATTTGCTAAAGTAGCCAAGGTAGCAATTTTAGATTATATTTAGCTTTTCAAAAGGTATATTGTACGTCTGTCAGTTTCTAATTAAACCCTTGGAGAGTTTTGTTTACAGGCCGTCGCCTCACACCTTGTATGCATTGGCCCACTTGCATTCCTCAAAGTGAATTAGATTAGTTTCACTCCATGCTGGATGGCAGAGTTACTCCCTGTCTTCTGCCGTAACCTGAAAACGTATCCATTCAGGAAACGCTTCACATCCTCCCTCTCCTTTCCCACAGATTTTCTCCATTTTACAAAAGAAAAAAAGATACCTTGAGTCACTCAAGCATGGCTAAGTGCCTAAAATATCAATGAGTCTCTAAGTCAATCCTCAAATTAATGACAATACTCTTTAATTGTGCAGCAGATGTGATTGGGGAGCGTTCAGGGCACAGATAGTTTCTGCAGCTGCACTTTGCAGCCCAAAAATAGACAGATTCATGCCGTGTTTAGTTCTGTATCGTACCCACTGTTGTCTGCCGCATGGAGTCCTTGTGACCAGGCCACAGAATCCAAATAAGAACGGCTGCTAAGAGCTGTTGATGAGCTCTCTCGCGCAGACACACAAATCATTCCACTCAGAGAATCACAACACAGACGCATTCAACATTTGCAAATGAAATGCACATTTAAAGACCATATGAGCACATGTGTGGTCTCGAAAAAAGAAAATACATACACAAAATCTATGCACGAACATACTGTACAAGTGCAAACGCTAACACATGCTCAGTCACTAATCGATCCTGCCAGAAGTTCTTCTTCCAAAACACATACACACACACACACAAAGACCCCATTGAGCCAAAAGTCTGTCCTGCCTGTGAAAAATTAAACTAAATTGAATCTCCAAATCCAATTTGTTATCATGATGTTTTTATTTTTGTATTTCTTTCCAAGAGTGACTTAGCAAATTTTACAAGAACAAGTGAAAAGCTGCCGAGGACACTTGGGAGCCCAGCGCATCACACTGTGATGCTCCACTACGGTAATGTTTTGAATTCCAACTATAACGCTTGCTTAGGTTTAGGCAACTACACCACTTAGTTAAGTTTAGGAAAAAACACCATGGTTTGGCTTAAAATTACTACGTTTGTACAGGACACGAACATCCTGGTCCTGGATGAAAGCCCTGTGTTTGTTAGACCCCTTCCACCAACCTTCTGTGCATTTTTGTCTGAGTGTTTAACATTGACGCAGATGGGTTTACATTGCAGTTGCTTAAAAGCCCGGTGCCTCTCATACAGATGCTAAAGGGTACTTTCTGCAACGGTATCGCACGCCGTCCCAGCCCATTCTCATTCCCAGGGCGTCAGATACCAAGACTTTGTCATGGCCATTGGCGTTCGATAGCTCTGCAACGAGGCACCCTTTAGCGTCGGTATGAAACGCACATTAACTACAATACAACAGCAAACACTCCGAGAAAGTGTTCATCCATTCATCATTTGTTCAGGAGACCGCTGTTTGTGAAAGTGTCACTCTCACGTTACAGTCAGCTTTTCATTCGTGTCCCATATTCACAACATTGAGTGTCATTTTCACTCTACAGACAGTGGTTTTACCCCAACCATGTAGTTTTTTCCTAAACCGAACTATAGTGGTTTTGTTGCCCATCCCCCTGTCTTGTAGGCTGCCCTGGCTAACCTCAGCTGGCAGGTGGCTGACGAGGGAGGGTCGTCAGCTCAATTGAACTCACCTGGACCTTCCAGGCTATAAAATCTGCCCCATGTGTTAATTCTCTCAATCTCTTCCTACAGCCACATCCACCTGGCTTCCCCTTATTTTGGTTCAACTCTTCCACAGCACATACGCCACACATTTGCTGACATTACTTATCTACGCACTCCAGTGTTCATTTGAGTTAACCTTGGTTTATTATGTTTGATTTTAACCTTGCGCACACTCCCTTTTTATCACAACCCAAAGTGACGGCAATGGTATTCATAGTGGTTTTGAAGCCGAAAATAAAGTGACACTGAGGGGCGTGATAAAGTGGCCATATGTGACGAGTTGGGATGAGAACATGTTGGCTGCAGCCAAAGACTTGAACATTCTGCAAAAAACACAAAACAATTTTATCTCCAAGTCAGTTTTCAACAACTCTATTATGGACACTCTCGCAGCTGATTCCCGACCTGCTAATGTTCCCTAACCTGTCTATCTGCTGCTTACTGTTGTCCCGTGCATATTCTTGTTCTCTTGCTGCTGCTGTTTTGCTTTGCCTGTTACCTGCCACGATTTGTTGATGGCTCTAAAGATTATCTCTTCAGATATTCCCATAGTGTGAGGTATGTTAAGAGTGGTTTTTTACATCCTCCGATCGGCTCGGAAGTCCTCCTTAGCTGCACCGATCTCAAATCGTAAATATTAAACATGTTCAATATTTACGATTGGATATCCCGTTGTGTGTGAGGAACCCAAGAATGGCCGATGACGCAGTCACGTGGGAAAGAACGATAGCCAATTGTGAACCAAGCTGACTGAAGAAGGAAGGACAACCACTGCCGTCACGGCGGCTGCGGCTAATGCACGAGCTGCAAAACACGAGCTGCAAAACACGAAGCATAAAGTAGTAAGATGGACCTCAGAAGTGGAGGACCAACTTGTTAATTTGTGGTACCAACACAAGTGTTTATTTAACGTGTCTCCATGACTTCATCCACCCATCCTTCGTGAATCTTCAGTACAAAGTAGTGCAAAAACGAACTAATTCTTTCTGCCCGTCATCCGCCTTGTTGGTTTACACTCAAGTCACGTTTGATGATGAGAGATATTGCGAGATTTCCTCTTTTTTTTTAGTCGGGACTCTTGTTGTTCATGAATAGAATATGTTCGTGTGTGGTGTGCTGTTTTGGCCAAATCGTTGCTCTCCACACACTATAGGAACAAAACTGTTAAATTGAACATAACACGTTGTTATGTGTGGGGTCTCTCACGTTTTGAAAATCTGTTAAGATTTGAAAAATCTTTTAGTGTGTGCCAGCCTTTAGTCTTACTGCTTGTGTACAGTATGCTGCTCTTGTTCTGTTGTTGTACTACCTGATGCTGTCGTCTGCTAGCTGCCTGCACAATGCTTGTGTGCAAGACTGCACGTCTCTTACGTAATGCTTGCTGTCACATGTAATGCTTGTTGTGATTGTATGTAACTAGTGGGTGTGTTGTTGGAAATGTTTGGATGTGTGCTGCTGTCTTTTTAGCTTTTGAAATGTCTTTTTCCCTCATGAGACTATGCCTTTTGCCAGGCCGCCACTGTAAATAAGAATTTGTTCTTAAGGATGATGGTTGGTAAAAATAAAGGCCAAATAAAAATAAATAAAAGCCTGACATGTTTATACTTAAATCAATTCGCAATTGAGGCAGTGTCATGCCCCTCATGGCAGTTTTAATGTTCTTGCAGCACTAATTCTTCTGCCTCTGTGGTGAAGAGCCAATAAAAAGAGGCTCAGTCAGTGATCAGTCATAACAAGGAAAATATTCATCATTTGGCTGTAAAGGGACCCAGTGTTTCTCACATATGACACCAAACAGGGGGAAAGCTTAAACCATGTGATTTGAAGCTGTCATCTACTGGGCTGTTTAATTTTTTTAACCCCTTGGTCGGGAGTCGAAATGAAAACTCGAAAAGTTGGTGAATATAAACAGCAGGCGGACTCGTAAAACACCTGTTTGCAGTATGGAGGCCTGAAAGCAGGAGTTGTTAATAGCCAGCCATAAATCGCTCACTCCATTGTTCTGTCACCAAGTTGCAGGCCTGCATTTCTCTGTGGGATTCATGAGGTAAAACTTTGTTGAAAGTATAACGCCCCCCCCCCCCCCTCCCTTTGCAACTTTGACATCAAACATTTCAAAGCATCAATCGCCAGGCACACCATGCGCACCTTTGAAAACTGGAAAACGAACTCCCGAGCCGTGACCTTTTACACAAACATGCAAATCGCCTTTTGAATTTTTCAACTTCTTTGCGACTCATTTGGTTCTCTTCACATAATCTACGTAAAAAACATTTCATAAAATTTGAATAAAAATAAATTGCTGCCTTCTTCTGCGGAACACAATTTGACTTTACTGTAAAAAAATTAGTCACAGCCATTTAACAGACGCTTTTTGGTGGAATGCTGATATTGAGATTAATGTTGGAAAAAAAAACGAGCTGATTTATCAGAATTCAGCTGCTGTTGACCTTTTTTTGTGAGGGCTTGGGAGCGCCAGCAGAGAGGGGTCATTTTCCTAATCAGTCTTTTGACAACAAACACAAGCTGCTTGGGCCACAGAAGGTGTGTGAATGTGTGTGCAATCATGTCTGCGTCACCTGGACAGCCTGAGTAAATCCCCAAGCCCTTTTATTTTTTTAAATAGACCGGTGGACGTCTCGGCCGTCTCATTGATACAAAGTCTGACAAACAAAGGAGGAGGCAGAGAAATTGTAGGGGGGTGGAAAAAAGGGCAGTCGCCACAGACAAGCCTGGACGGAACAGGAGGGAGACCTCTGGCCTTCCACCAGTCGTCCCTCAGAGTTTCCTCGGACGGGTGGGGGGGATCAGCTCACTGTAACAAGCTGCACAAAGACACACCTGAGATCAGATGTGCTGATCAGTCGAGGGTCATCTCTGCAATCATTCTCCTTTTAAAGAGCCCAGCCTCCATTGTGAGGGTGAAACATCAAGGGGTTAAAGAAAAAAGAGAAAGAGATACCCTGTCTCTCATTTGTAATCCTGTTTTTAATTCTTTGTTGCAGTTTATAAGCTATAAACTTCACGTGTAGTTGATATGTTATTGTTCCGTTGCTGTTTTTCATTTTTAAACAGGTTATTCAAATGTTAATTTTATTCATTATAAATCAGATTTTAAAAGTGTGAAGAGCGTGAGACCACTATGAGTCCGGCTAAATGCTAAGTATACTACTGTTTTAAATGAGTAAAACATAATATTCGAGGGGCCACACCAGCTTTTCTACATTCTCTGTCTAGTTAATGTTGGGAGGCTCTAATAAAAAGCCACCATGTGCCAATTGAGCGCCTACAATTAACAGATTAGAGTGATAAAGAGGTTGCATGGCTGC
>CAKAKQ010011680.1:0-12722 GCA_916700675.1 Helicolenus avius | reverse complement strand
GTGCTTGTTCACATCTTGCTGGAGGTTGGGGCGTGTGGGTCTGATTCTCTGAAGAGATGCTGTGAAAGTGATTCTGACAATTGGGTCCAGAGGGGCTCCTGAGGGGGGCACTCAACCACGACCTGATGAATAGTTTCATTCAGCTCTAATTGAATTCTCTAGAAATGATCTCAGTCAGACACCACATATACGATTGACTGTTGTAATCGTACTGTAGGTCTCTCCCCGAGTGTAAATGATCAAGTAGAATCTTCCCAGTGCTTTATGAGACAACATCCTATCAATTGGTGGCTTGTTTCCTTCAATGCAACAGCATTTACATTTGAGAACGCCTCTCTAGACATAATCATTTATTGATCATCCTGTCAACAGAACCGCAAACTAAAATCTCCTCAGTAAAGGTCCAGGTAGATTTAGTAGCACGATGAAGACTGAACATGCAGATACTTCCACATAACTACAGTAACACTATTTAGAGCACCTTTCAAAAAACAGTTACTAAGTGATTTACAAAAGAAATAAAACCAAGAAATACATGAAATATAAAGAAATTTTAAATTAAATCCAAATAGAGCTGTTAAAAATTTTTGGTTAATCAATCAATTGACCAAACATACAATTTATCTATCTATCTTGATGAACAATTAAATAATAAAAATAATAAAATAATTGAATTGCTTTTCTTGGTCTTACATTATAGTAAATTTAATATTTTTGGGGGTTTTGAACTGTTGGTCAAACAAAATAAAACGTTTAATAATGTCACCTTTTGCTCTAGAATAATATTATAGGCTTTTTTTCATTTTTTCCCCACCAATCTCATTAATTTATACATTGGTTATTTTTTTTATATATATATTTTTACAGAAGTTCTCATAAAAGATGCCCTTGAATCTTCCAGTTTTCCTCAAACGTCAATCATAATACTTTCAATTTTGGACTGACTGCTTCTACATATATATATTCCTCTATTCTACTACTCATTTTATAGAATTTATATTTTACTGGAAGCAGTGCTTCATCACATCTGCATGCTGAACACAACGGGGCAGCAGGACGAATCAGATTTTTACTAACACGGCAGTTTTACATGTCTTCGACAAACCTGGTAAAGCTGCCAAATAGGAGACATCACAGTTGCTGTTCACACCATCAATCCATCTGGTCTTTTCCGGCAGTAATGCCAGTTCAAGCACTGTCTGTTTATGTGGCAGAAACATTATTTCCATATGTCAAGTATGGAAAACTAAGAGACATTTTTTTTTATAGAAAAATAAAAAAATATATATTTTCTGGATTGACGCTTTTGGTTAGAAAATAAAAGCTTGTCCCGGAGCGTCAAGGTTAAATTATTGTCGTTGTACAACACAGGGTTGCACAAAGATATGCAGTTATAGTCCCTTTATGCTACACAAGAAAGACAGAAAAGTATTTGTGTCGCATGATATTGATCTTACACAATAAGTGCACCTTGAGTGGAGATTGTTCTGTGCAAGTGTTGTTTCCAAGATCAAGAATGAACTGTTATGCTGAACTTCAAGGGCAACATTAGCGCAAGAAAGTGCTCACAAAAAGTTCTTCTACAGTTCTATTACAACTGAGAAAACTTCATCTGCTGATGAAGACCATGTGACACGATTAAAAGCTCTGGAACAAGCTAGTAAGTGGACCCGAGTTGAGATTCATTTGTCGTACTATTTCAGAAGTGTTTCATCTCATTTTTCTCATCAAATTGTAAAACTACGAATCAAGTCTTTGGCGATGAATTTGGTCTGATTGCCGTCGTTGATCGGGAAAAATACGAAGCTCAAATCTAGTCATCGTTATAAGCTGTTTGTAGCTAAATATATCCAGCAACATGTCCCTCTGATCAAGAACAAAGATGTGTTAGGTACATCTAAATATAGTGTGTCAAAAGTATAAAGAAAAAAGCCTTCATGGTCTTAAACTAAGCTTCTAAACACAATCACGATTTCTTATTTAGCTGGTGCTTATGTTCCTGTCATTCAAATCAGAAATTGCAGCCAGCTCAGAGGATAAAAGGATTTACAGTTTATATATAATGAAGTCTTTTGGGTTGGAGAAAGGTAGGGGGGGAGAGAGACATTAACAGATGTACTATGTCAGTAAAAGAGAGCATGGATAGATCTGTTGGGAGTCTTGTTTTGATCGCAGCGGGGTCGGCTTTCTGAACGCCATGGAGGGAGAGTCTACAGCTGTGCTGTTCCAATAGGAGACGCTCCTTTGATCAGGCTCTCTTTAGAATACAGAGACATCTTCGACAATGAGCAGCGAGATGTCAGTCTGCTGGGGTTTAGGGATATTTCAAGTAGCACAAATGGGATATGACTTGTTTTCAAAGCAAATTTTTAGTTTGAATAGTGAGCAGCGCGCTTTTTTTTTTTTTTTTTCTTTAAGCAGATGCCAACACGCACATAACTGTGACTCATAAGAAAAAAACACACAGGCGAAGACATGGAGTGTGACACCGGCATACCAGAACACAAAACACACACAAACACTCACTTAAAAAACACTTCTTTGTTATATTCACCATGACAACCAGCAGAAATCAGATCCCTTTTTCTCAGGAGAAGCACCTTCCTCAACTATCTGTCTTGTCCTTTGAGATAAGGGTGCTGAAACAGGCGGCACATTAAAACACTGTCAAATTCATCAAGAAACTGACTTCCACAATGACTTTTGGATGAGCTTTCTTTGTATTATCATGATGGAGCTCCTGAGAGCTAGTTTAATTTACAGCAAATTTGCATTATCGAATACATTTTGAAGGGAACATAATGGCGCCTGTGTTTTATCAACATAATGTAAAAATGATCATATTGTGTCTGAAAAATGTTCACTGCCAAACCAAACGTTAATATTGAACATATCTGCAAAGCTTTTTCTCTACAATATGTGGTCCTGGCAACTAAATCATTTACTTCTGGTTCTGTTTCATAGAAAGCACTTTGTCTAAGGTCAGGGAAAGATGCACATGCATTCAAATGCAGACTCTGGTTGTGTCTAGAAGGTAATCCAGATGTTGTGAATGAAAGATGATAGGCATTGACATTGAATAGTTAGGGTTAGGCATTGGCCTTGAATGGTTAAGGTTAGGCACTGACTTGGATTAGTTAAGGTTAGGCAATGACATCGAATAGTTAGGGTTAGGCATTGACATCGAATAGTTAGGGTTAGGCATTGGCCTTGAATGGTTAAGGTTAGGCATTGGCCTTGAATGGTTAAGGTTAGGCACTGACTTGGATTAGTTAAGGTTAGGCAATGACATTGAATAGTTAGGGTTAGGCATTGGCCTTGAATGGTTAAGGTTAAACATTGGCTTGGAATGGTTAAGGGAGTGACCGATCACTGTGCCCGACCACCGTGTAACACAGGTAACACCGACTGACTGACACACATCACACTGACAGGCGTAGTAGTCAAGGTAACGTAGTTGGGCTGTGCCAATCTGGGGAGTGAATATGATAAACCTGCATCATTTTTTGATGCTTGGAAATAGGACATTGATGTATCGTGACAAGTTGTGTCAAGACGCTGTGTGGCGCCTTTTAGAACATCTCACTTACCGGATAGGACGTTGCCAGTGGAGTTAATTTAAGCAGCAATTACATTTCCTCCTAAGCACATTAGTATAGAGTTTTCTAGGAGACAAGGTTGCATGAGGTTATAATACATTAAGCAGTCTTGACATCCCGCGTTGGAGCAGTGCTAAAAGGGAATGTGAGACTCCTTCAGTGAACAGCTTTGGCGAAGAGAGAGTTCCCAGGACCTGAAAGTAACAACGTTGGGCAGAAGGGAGATCTCTCTCATATCCCTTTTTCCGAGAAGTCGGCCAGCTGCACGGAGAGCTGTCACACCAGGGTCCTCCCTGCTTCCAAATTCTGCTCTCTAGTCACTTTCCTGAAAATTGAGCAACATTTGGAGCACACATGGAGCCAGAGAAAACTGCAGATAGCCTGTACTGGCTCCGGTCTGGTAATCCTGTCATGTCACATTTGGGCTCAGTTATATCGACCAAGCTTGGGTTTTGTCCCAGTCCCACAGCGAGGACCCGAAGCCGCGATCAGACGGCATGAGCACTCGATAGATATAATAAGGATTGTTTCTCTCTTCAAAATGTCTTGTTAGCAGTTTTTGGCCAGAATGGATGCACTGATTTGCTCCTCCTTCTCCAGAGCACAGCAGATGGTCCAGTGCTACATCTTAATTCAAGCCATGTTCTTGGACTGCATTGTTTGAAAATGTAATGGAGAGCCCCCCAAAGGTCTTTTGTATGATGGGAAATTGATTGCCATTGGTATTGTTTGGCTGGTATTCAACTGTAGAATGCAGAATTGGAAAAAAAAAAGGTAAGGATTATGTGAATACAGGCCCCTTGTTAGAGCAAACCGAGTTGGAGGTAATTACAATCGCCTCGCTTTCCACAGAATGGATTAGATAACGATTGATACTGTAATATCATTTCAATTGCATTTCAACAGGCTTTGCGTACGGATGTGTGCTCTTGTTTCTTTGAAAGTGATTTTGTGTATGTGGGGAACGAGCGTTTGCATATGGAAGCGTACGAATCAGTGAATGGTTTCACGGTGAAGCTCGATGAAAAGGAAGCATCAGAGAGTCTATCATAATGATGAAATGAGGTGAGAAGAGATGGAAGCTGCACATTCGGCAGGAAGTCTAAGACATGAATAGCACTGTATTTAATTTTGGCATGGTACTCAAAGCCTGAGTCATTGACAGAAAGTTGGACTCTTCTGTGTTCACACGGGGTGGAGTTGGGTGGAACTTATTGAGTTTAGGTCATCCACTGGCCCATATGTTCTCCATAATGCATGTATTTCATCTTTTACTGTACATTTTACTGTCGACACAGAATGTTCATTTTCAGACAGCACAGTTTTTATGTATGGAAAATGATACGCAGCATATTGATTTCCAATTGCAAGAGGCCTCTTGTTGACTCGGAGTAGTTATATCAATTACATCTCCCTTTCATCCAAATGAACAGCAGGATGACGTAATCTTCTTGGCATGTGCAGATGGAAAGCTCAGTGGGAAGAAATGGCATTAAAAGTCATTATAATGTTTGCAACATCGTGGGAGTTTGATGTACATTTAGCATATTTGCAGTGTTGTTTACTTGCCAAAAATAAGGTCGCAATAATGATGAAGTCTCCAGCAGCCTGTTGAATCACATCAGTTCTCATGTAGCGATTAGTTGTTACTGAACCCACTAACTGTCAGGTGGAACTGAATTGGCATTGCACCTGGCCAGGCAATCAGCTACATAACAACCAATAAACATCCATCATTGGAACAAGGAAAAATGAGCATTGTTGGTTAGACTTACTAATCCATCAAATTTTCTAGGGCTAGACCAGAATATTCGACTATTCCGATATTTGTTCGTTGGGTAGGTATTTTTTATTTATTTTTTTTCAATTTTTAGAAATCAGGAGGAAAACCAACCAATAAAGTAAGCAGTAAAACAATGGCTTCACTGCGGGCTCTGATGAAAAAAATGCTAAAACGGGTCGCCAAATATACTTGAGCACTTCATGGCTTTCATTATGCCGTTGCAGCGCTACGCCTTCCTTCGAATATTCACTGTTGATTAATACCAAAGCTCCGGGGCTCAAAAGATAGTATTCGGGACAGCCCTACACATTTCTTCACGGAATAAATGTTAATATGTATGTTAATGTATATTAATATTTGATAGATAAGTCACATTTTCTACCTTTTTCCTTGTTCCAATGGTGGATTTTTGAAAATGTTTTGTCTTCTTGGCAGGTCTATTATATCACTAAGTAATTTCCAGTAAATCACTATCTTGTAGTTATGTAGAACTTGGTGGTGGATTTATGAATAACTGGTGAAACCCAAACCAGAATCCTTTTCTCACTTTTGTATAGCAAGACACCTAATGTATGGAACCTGTTTGGTTGGTGAGAGATTGTCCATAAATACACTTTTCTAAGTCAAGAGCCGTAACTGATTATAAAAGATGACCAGAATAAACATGCTTAGAGATCAAGCACCTCTCCACCACAGTGCACGTCATCTGAGACTTTGAGGAATGTTTAGTTCTCACTCTTGAGATTAATCCTGAAAAATATACACAATAGTTTAAAACCACAAGTGGCCCTATTACAGTAGACAATCCGAAAATAATGTGTCTCTCCTGGCTGCAATAATTATATTTACGGGCAAAAATGGCAGGTCATAAATGCAACACAAGGGCCTCGTTTACTTTTATATTCTATTACCTACAGCACCTAATATAGCCACCATGGATGCTCTCAACACAAGGTTCACATGCTTGTTTTTCCGTTTAGTTGCGGAGTAATTATTGCTGATACACTGCCCCTCAGCCAACACATAAATTAATAAGCAGAGCTGCCAGTGGAGGGTGGCTTTGGCTCAAGGCTAGTCATACTTGAGTGTACAAAGAGTGTACAAAGAAGGAATCTAGTCCTTTTAAACACATGTTCTTCTTTTGAAATTACCATTTGGATCAGGTTCTTTTCCATATCTGAAGCGAGGGTATAAGGACAGACGGTGTCGTATGATGTACAGATTGTGAAGCACCTTAAGGCAAAATTGTGATTTGTGGTATTGGATTATATAAATAAAATTGACTGGACTTGACTTAAATATTAAAGCTATAGAATTAGTACCACCTTTTTAGGATTTAGGACCAGTGACTAGGGACCAGTGGTGTCCTGTTCATTCTCTGTCTAGACAATGTCCTGTGACTGACAGTTGGAGCACTTTCAAAGCTTGGATGGACCAACTATTTGGAGCGCCGACTAAGTGGCAGCCCCATCACTCTGGCATCTCTCCATCTCTAACAACAGAGGAAAAAAAACGCCAAGAGGGATGAAACAGGCTTTCCTGTGCAGTTAGAGAATAGTAGCAACATTAGAGGTGCTCTAACTTTCAGTTTCAGTTTTTTGGCTTGTTTAAAGTCAACATGATTGTCTGAACGCTTTTGTATTTTGCCCCTTACAAAAGACTTCAAAGACTTGGAAATATCTTAAATTATAATACCTTATACCTTGAATTAATACAACCTGAGGCCTGTAGTACGAAGCAGGATTTGGAGTCAGCGAGGTAACTTCAGGGTTAACCCTGGGTTTTCAGTCCTACAGTGGTGGTTCACTTCTTACTGGGGTAGATCGCCATGATAACTTACGCTTACGGTTAGTGGATCGTATGATTTATAAAACATAAATACGAAGACTTTGAAGTCATAATCCAGGCTAAAAACAACACAGTTTAAACTGACAAATGCAGGAAGGACTGCTGGCTGTAAACTGTGAGTGTTTTCTGCTTTGAATTATAATTTTATATTAATTTCTTTAATTGCTCTCAAGTCCGTTTCACACCGTCGGCTGAAAGAAGGCTGAAATAGTCACACACGCCTCAAAGAAGAAGACAAAGAACTGTAATCTATTCATCCACTACACTTCTGAAAGCTATCTATGATATCAATGCCCCATCTAGATGAATATGTCAGACTTTTGAGTGTTCTGTTTAATTATTAAGTCTGTTAATTCATGCATTCACACATTTGATCTAACCCTTTAATCCTGAACTTGAACTTTATCCGCCTACCTGTAGCAGGTGGTATTTATTGTGTAGCTGTGTGCTGCTAATCATCAGAAGGAGCTGATGGTACAACTAAAGCAAGTAGTGTTGAAACCATTAATCAGTATATAACGTGTACAAATAGGAAGCAGAGAATCAATATTACCCATCACGTTAACTTTGTTGGTGAGTTGCTGTGCTTTTGTTTTTGAGGGACAAGAAATTAGTTTCATCAAAAACGTAAATTAGAACTTTTTTAAACTGTTAATAGGAAAGAACTCCTCCAGTAGTTCTGCAGTGTTTTTGTATTTTCGTATGGCTGGTTGTTAGTTGCCAACTACTGTGAAACCAGGTCTCCTTCACTGCATTTTGAGCTGTCAAGTCTCTAATTTATTACTTTGTGGGAAAAATGCTTGTTTTTCCAGTGTGGGTGTATGTGTGTGTCTGCTTTTGTGTGTGTATGTGTGTTGTGCGTTTGTCTGTGTGTGTATGTGTATACGCATTTGCTTGCACCAGGCAATTTGTGATTGTATAGTACCTCCCTTTTCCATTATTTCCTTAATAACATGGTGAAACGTTCATCTCCATAGGGAAGAATTAACAAAGAGGCTTATTAAGCCCACAGTTTTGAGCTGGCCTTCTTGTTGTTCGTGATTGATTTACAATTTAAACCTCATCTTAGCTTGAACATGCCCCTTTCATAAATTCAAAAGTGCATTCAAAAAGGGTGCAATCTCCCTTCCTACCCACGCGATTAACCCTGACAATCACACCGGACGTGTTTCGTGTCATCACATCATGTTTTCAGTTGCTTGTCTCACACTTAATCAGTTTTGCTGTCTACAGCGGGGGCATAACATGTTTTATTAACACGTTACAGCGACCCATCAGTCCCACGCTCTCAATCTCTTTTAGTTCAACAACTCCAAAGGACAGTTAAGTATGTAACTTCTGGATGAGTGCCAGAGATAGTTTTTTAATGTCTTGATAGGGTGGCATGGCCCAGATCGGAGTGAACATGGTGTTGCTTTGTATGTCAGGGTTGGGGACCACAAGGCCGCTTCAGAAAACTGATTTGTTTTGGCCTAGATTACAGAATTACTTCATTTACAGATATGATATTGGGTGATGGAAATTGCCTTCTTCACTGTTTTTCAATGGGACATAGATCTGTGTATCATCTGCATAACAATGGTAGTGAATACGGTCTGTGCAAATATGTCCTTGTAGAAGCAAAGAGAACAAAAGAGGACCAAGGATGGAGCCTTGGGGAACGCCACAGGTCAGAGGGGGCACCGACAACTGCTGAAAAAGTTCTGTTTCAACTGTTTGTTTTGAACGATAGATCCGGGAACTAAGAAATTCAGGGGGCAAGATATCTGAAGGACTGAGCAGTCATGTCCTTTAAAGTGCACAAAGAAACAGCCACAAAAGGCTTTATTTTGGTTTGGTGTTTCATATGAGCTCAAAATTGCAAAACCGTGTTATGTGAAAAAGTATTACGTGAGCACATTTTCATTAACCTCTTCACCCACACAGAGGGACAGAGCCTTACATGTTGAGAAGTTGTAAGATTATACGGTTGTTATTACACTATCCATAGCTGCAGGCATCCTCCTCTCCACACTACACCCCCCCTCCATGCTCCTCTTCAAACTGTGGAGGTCTGTTTTGGGGATTAGTGGCTTTTTGGGAGCTCAGCGCTCGCAGCAAGGTAACAATTCACCATGCAATCCGCGGGAAACACACAGAGGACATGTTTTAATTTGTCACCTCACCAGCTCTCCGCCCGCCGTCAGTGCAGGGAGCAGCCAAAGCCACTTCGGAAGAAACTCCTTTACTCTCTGTTCCATTTCACAGGCTTTTATGTTATAATCCACTGTCGGCTTCACTCGTACATCTGATCTGGGCTCAGGGTTCAGGAGTGTGTGTAAATCTGTGTGGGGTTGTTCTTGTGCTTCTTTTCCCACTATAACCAAATGTCCTCATAAGCATAGAAAGACAGTGAAAATCCTCTACAGTGAGGATATTTTACAGTGATTTTGGTAGATCATTTTTTTCTCTTTTTGATAGTCACTGCTGTAGAGGAACCATATTCACTTTTTTTTATTATTGCAACTTTGCATTAACATCTACCACGGACAGTCAGAATTTATGTGTTACACTACAATCTTGCGCCAGTGGACATTATAGTTAATGTATAACTATTAACTTCTTCCACTCCTTGAGGGCGCCGGTGTTACAGTCTTTCAGAGGCTGTTTAGTGGGCCAAGTTTTAGAGCTAGAGCGAAGGTACTGGTATCACATGAAACTAGAAAACCATCCTAGAGTCCTTACCGCAGCAGCCCGGGTTCGAATCAAACCCGTGGCCCTTTGCCCTTTCTATCAGTCTATGAAATAAAAAAATGAATCTTAAAAAAAAAAAAACTAGAGACCTCAGGCCTTCAGAGGATGGATGGCTTTCCTTTGTATATTGACAAGAAGGGGGTTTCTGAGCAGTTTCCAGAACAGAAGCGGTCGCCATCCAATTGCGGAAAAATGCAATTCTTCAAGAAATCTCCAAATGTCAAAAGTTTTTGATACCAAATCACAGCATGGCTTTTTCCATAGTGTTCCTCAAGGTCTCGGTGTCTTAATGTGGGATTTGGGATTCTCGAGTGGTAAAAAAAAAATTGTTAAATTTAGCACCAAATCTTGAATTCGCCAATTTTGAATGAGGGTAGCACATTTGCGATGAGGCTGCGGATGCAGCGGAATAGTAAAAAAATCAACTTAAAAAAAAGTGCGACCCAACGTCACGCTGCAGTGTGCTGATCACGTAATCGGCGATCCAGAGCTGTACAACCCAGCCATGAGGGAACTGAAGATGGTGCCTGATCTGGTGTGAACAATCCAATTCACAAACAATAGCCACACACAGTTCCAGTGAAATTATTAGCGTCTTCAGAGAGTTGTTAGTAACTGAAGCACATTTATACTGACAGATTAAATTAGATTAAATCCCAAATAGGGTTTCTCTCTGTCCCGTTTAAATTCCTTGCAGGAATGTCTGAACATTTCATTGTTCTTTTTCTCTCTCTAATGGGTGTGTTTGCGCTGTAATATCATTAACGCAATATCTTTAGTGAATTGGACCTTGAGACGGGGCAGATAGCGACTGAAGTCCATTCTTTGTGAATTCACCCGACAGAGTGGAGTCCAACCACGTCTAATAAAGGCAAAAAGTGTTTCAAACGGCTCTGAATGGCCACACTTGAGATGAGCCGGGTCGGGATGAGAGGGGACGAGACTCGTACTATGAGGACACTTTCAAACAGCCTCTGCTTAAAGCGTTTATAGTGTTGCACTCAGCTGTTCACATGAAAAGTGAGAAATAGTTGTGTAACAAATGTAAAAGAGAGCTTGTAGAGGAGGACTGTGAGGAAAACTCTGCGATGTGCAATTGTTCAATATCTCGATGACGATGAAAATCCTTTCACACCTCTGCACAGCTGGCTATCGCTGTGTGAAGTGGGCATGATTGCCACGATGTTGGCTTCTGAAAGTTATGAAAATTGTCAGACACTGCCAACGTTGGACAGGTGTGGGGATTTCAGACGCTGTTTAAGATGCAACACGCGTTTAGTTTGAAGCATACTGACACCCTTTACACTCCAAGCACTGTGAAGTCTAACTTTTGCTATTGGATTCACCAAGAACTCACATAGATAACAACCCTTTTCCATTTTGCAGATTTAAAATCTTAAATGTAAAAACCTGCCCGCCCACAAATTGCAGATGTTTTCACATGTGTTGCACTGCATTGCATGACTAAAATAAATCACAATGTTCACATCGAATTGCATGAGCTCATCCGTGGTGTGTATGTTTCTGGCCGTGTCTGTGTAGCGGAGCAGTCGGCTTTAATGTCAAGTCCAGCCCGGCATGGCTGCTCATCACAACAGTTGGCTCATTAGTGGAGGAGCTGCCGATGGAACATGACACCTGCAACAGCGTGGTCATTTGTACTTGGAAAGAATCTCTGGAAAGAGAATCATTAAAACCGTAACTAATGGATTTAAACCAGGAACAACTCACACATATATATATATATATATCGGAGACAGCAGAGTACAGATAAAGATACCCTCTTTCAAGAGTTACATGTAGACACCGAAGCTTCTTACATGTAGAGTAAACCAAGCACACACACACACACACACAGACAGAATCATGACTCATCCCTTTTATCCCTGGTGTTAACACAGTCAGGCCTATTTGACACGTCCAGGGCCAAAGCGCCGCAGCCAAACACCGATTTGAGTTTCCCTCATTTAGCTGCTCGACAAAGGCCAGGCCTGTGTGTGTGTGTGTGTGTGTGTGTGTGTGTGAGTGAGAGGCGGTCATGTGTGTTTAATTAGCACACAACACCTGCCTCCATTACAGGGCAATTAGACACCACATCACATCCACACACATTACTAGAGGCTTTTCACTTGGTCTTTTTAGTGCACTGTATTGCATGTAGCTCTGTGTGGGCTGCTCTGCAGTCATGCCAGTACGGCTCTGTTTAATTCTCTCTGAATCAGACCCTTTCACTCTTTTCAATGTCTCCCTTTTTTCTTCTTTCATTGCCCATTTACCTTCAGCTTTTCCACGCATTTCTGTTTTTTTTTTTTTTTTCATGCCTCATCCTGCTTCTACCTCAGCCCCGGCGTTGCCTTCGGACTTGTTTGTGTCTCTGGCTGGCTGGTTTGAAAATGAGAAAAGTTGCAGTAAAATTAACATAACAACAAAAACAACACACAGACAGAGAACAGAATGATTTAATAGACAGAACAGGATGTGCAGAAATGTGTTAAGACAAATCAGCTTTTCTTCAACAGGTGGTCCAGATGTTGTTCTTGGAGGGTTGATTCAGTTAACGTTTACGCGTCTCCACGTGTCTTGAGTTGTGATCATCAGGGCTGGGACTATACACCTATCTCCCGATTCGATACTATCACAATACTTGAGTGCCGATTTAATATGTATTGCGATTTTTAAGTATTTGATTTTATGATTTATTGTGATTTTTGTTCTCATCAAATAATTAGCAGGCCTGTATCTAATAGTGGTGCAACGGT
>CAKAKQ010011678.1:790-17627 GCA_916700675.1 Helicolenus avius | reverse complement strand
GAGCGGGAAGCTGCGGACGCCATTAACACGGAGGGAAGTCGAGAAGTTAATTTGCACATACCACCCACATTGCAACGATACAAAGCTGGCTGAAAATCTGCAAAGTTTCCCTGTAACGACTGCCTAACATCACCTACTTACCATGTGTCGCCACATGGAGGCAGCACTACACAGGACTTACTGGAAAAGAGCACTTGATTCTCATTCACAGAATTGCACTCCAGCGATGGAGGCTGAAAGCAAAAATGATACAGCAACCACCACCACACCAACATGATGCATCATATCATAACCTTTGAGATGATGACATAATTCCCATGTCTGCCAATTTTAAAATGCAAATAAAAGGTATATTTTAAATGATGTGTTGATGGCCTTTTCATTTTCATTTGGACTAATGGTGCAACAACGGAAATAGAAATAATATTGATTATTGAATTTTAGTTTTAATGTCCAAGATGACATGACATTTCAACTTAATTAAGGGATTTTTATTTAAGGTAGTCAATCCTGGATTTCCATGTTTCTAGCAGTTCCTGTTAAACAGCTAAATATTAAAGAGCTACAATCAGCTATAGATCTGCCAATATTTAATGTACTGCTCTAAACCAACCAACAGTATTATTTTATACTGGTGCAATACTTATGGGAAAGATTGTACATTTATTCACTGCATTTCTAGGTAAAAATGAAGATGAATTACTGGTATGAAGGAAGAAAGAGGAGGATGGTTTATAAAACCTTTTTCAAGGCTCCAGTCTTGTGCCAGGACAATAACTCTCTTAAATGACTTTGGTCTGCTGAAAACACAATATTGTTTCTTATTCTTTTGCTTTACTCATTTTATTCTTTGATTAGTTTAATAATTGTAGACAAAAGCATACAGTCTTAACTTTGGGTGTTTCTCATAATGGAATAGTAAAGTCTCTGTCCACTCAGATGGTGTTTTATGGAGATTTTAAAAGTGATGGTATGATTGCAACAGCTTCAAATACTAAAAACCTTTCTTATATTTTAATAAGTCCCCGTTTTTATAACAGTCTAAATAAAAAAAATAGCAGAAATTCACTAGAAATAGAGAACTTAAACTACCCCAAATACTATAATCACAGGGATGGAGCCTGATTCAGTTAAAAACAACATGCAGGCTGGTTAACAAAACTCAATCACACTACGGTTAAGACACAAGCATATACAAAACATGAACAACCCCCACAATAAAAATTATGTTCATCAAATGACAACACCGCAAACTAGACTATCAACAACTAACTCATTCTAACCAGCCAACAAGGACTAAATCCAAACACATGAATACTACTACAATTTCACAACTAAAATGCTGGTCAACAATCAACCCAAGACAAACTGTTTTAACACACACATCCACCCTAACACTAAGAAATCTCCACAGCATGTTCACAATACACTAATACAATGCATAAAGTTGAGTTACTTACTTTTAGCTGCTGCTCCCTCACAGATATTGGCACAACAGGTCAGGAGGATCCAGGATTATCCCTCAGCTTCTCCAATATCTCTGCTTCTTCCTGTGTCTCTCCAGGCTTGACTGTAAAACCTTGACGGTGGCAAACCTTGTGGTAAATCCCTCAGGAACAGTTTTTCCACCTCTTGTCTTCAGACAGAGTGAAAAATAATCCTCATTTTACTCAGCAACACCTGGTTGGTCCTGCGTTTCTCACCTGGAGCAGTGGTTGTGGTAGCTTAGCTAGCTTTTGAGCGTTCATAACTTAAGTTGCAGGGCAAACTATTTTATAAACAACTAGTAACATTACATAGGGGAGGAGTCCAGTAGATAACAGGTGCTGAACAAACACACAGGTAGCAGCTAACATAACTTTCACCTCAACCCTGAAATCCAAGATGGCACGTGCTTTCTTCCTCGCTGGTTGGTTTAACTGCTGCTCTGCTGCTCTGCTGCTCGAGGCTATTAAAGGCTGGAAGCCACATTGCAACTTTTTTTTAAAATTTATTTTATTTTATTGAAGGTAATCTAAACTCAATACTTCTAACATATAAGGCAAAATTGGATAGGAAAGATAACTTAAATTATAAAAAATAAAAATAATAAAAATAAAAGAGGGCAGAAAATAATTCAAGGAACAAAAAAAGAAATGCATAAATAAATAAATAACAATAAGACTGCACTCTTCCATAGTAGCTTTAGGGGTCATCATTATATATGTTCAGTTCTTCATAAGCTCTGAGGAGAGACTTTGCATGTCGTCCTTTCATTATTCTTAAAGCACTGAGATGATTGTCCACAAGGTCCCTTTTGAAAACGGAAAATTGGGGTTTCATTTTCCTCCATTTGGATGCATGGATGAAAAAAATTTGCATGTAAGCGTTATGTTACCCATTCAAACAGTTCATGTCAGTGTCATTGGCTTAGATCTGATCAGTCATTTTGTTGAATTAAGAATATTAATGGCACTTGGGATGATTTTAAACACATTTGTATTTGCCAGAGGGAGAGAGGATGAGCGCTATCTGCCAGGAAACTCCTCGCTTTCTTCTTCGTCCTTTCTGTAAAAATATGTTTTATTATTATTTTATAATATTTTGTATCTGTACCACATCTGAGCAACAAAAAGGAGTGAGTCACATTTAACCTGCCACTTTGTTTGTCCACTGATTTTTATTATGTTTGGGATTTTTTTTTCATACAGTGAACATGTTTTTAAATGTTTGAAATGCAATGCTATAGTTTATTTTAGTTGACACACTGGTCTATATTGTACAACAGTTAAAACAACAAAGACAGAAGACAGAAGCCGTACTTGCAGTGGACCTCATAATTTAAGAATAATAAATGATTATTAAAAAAAACTTGAATTGAAAAAATAAAATACGAATAAGAAACACACAAAGTAAACAGAGCAATGTAGCACCTATCAACTGACAATAATTATAGCCTATATACTTATACAAAAAAAAAAATACTATCTGACTAATCCTTATAGGCAATCTTGATCTGTTAGACCTATTACCATATTCACAATGAAATAGCAGCAAAATATCAGGATTCTAAATGTATTACCTTGGAAATGTAGCACCTTGAGCGTGGAGACAGATCACAGTGTTACACGTTAGGATGAAACATCACAGCAGTGTGAGTGTGAGTCTACAATAAAGTTGGACTTTTTTGAGCTGGTAGTTTGGTGCATTTCTTAAAGGCTCGAAAGCTAATTTTCTTCTTAAGATCTCTCAAAGTAAACACCTCCCAAAGCACACTTGAATTGTTCCTGTGGTCAAAATACCTGATTCAAATTGGTCATGCATGAGAGGTGATCATCATAGATATCATCATAGCCGCAATAAAAAGTTTAATAAGCCATAACAAAACGATATCCACAAAAGTAGTCAGACAATCAGTTCAGCTTCAGGGAGAACAGTTTTGAGGCTAATAGTGCACACTCCCACGCGGCCAGTTGCTTGGAATGCGTAATTTAATCTTTTATTTTGTATTTTCTTAATTGTTTGCATGGAAGCTGCTTGAAGAGTGATATATCCAAACTAACCTCTCATTATTTTTAATGTGATGAATAGTAATCAGTGACTCTAACTGCCCCTTGAACAGCAATGTACAATTTCCGCTGGAATGGACTCAACTTTGTAATATATTCATGCATTAGCAGAGAGTGCTATTCCTTACATGTGAACAGACAATACAACAAAACCACTTTGAAGGCAATCAGGAAGGCAAAACACGATCAATTTAGCTTTTTCCCACAAGTCTAATGCCCATGTTGCCCCCTCTCCTTTGGCTCCTTTGAGTTGCAGCGCAGCTCAGAAGTTACATTAAAATGCAATAATTGAAGAATCTCCCAGGTGACTGGCACTGCAGAGGAAGCACTCTCAGTGTTATCCCAGCCCACATCCTGTTGTGATAATGTTTCAGACCTTGGCAGGGACAACACACACCAGGCACTGGGGAGGAGAGGGCAGTGGAGGTGAATAAGCCTGTGCTTTAAGGCTGCAAAGGAACAATTAAGGAAAATTTGTTATTTTTCTTTTCTTTTTTTCCTTTTGGGATCTGTCTGTAACACACTGCATCCTTTGTAAATATCATTCATGGTTTAGTTGACATTATGGAGAAATGTACTGGTGGCATGCTGGCTCAAAGTCCCTGAAAGATGCAAATTGCAGCTTTAAACCTGTTGTGTTGATGTGAAAACCCTTGTTATATTAGGCTATCTATAAAAGGATAACAGCGGGAAAGCAGTTCTTAACAGCCAATAAGCCCCAATTGTCGCTACAGTGTATGGCTTCAATTTCCACCTTTTTTAAAGTCCACTTTATGCCTCACAGACATGCTATATACTCATAGTTATGGTCATAATCATGCTCCATAATGACAAGATGATAGCATTTTAGCTGTTGGGAGCTGATCCTTCTCTCCATCCTTCAACACAGAGAAATTATTGGACTCACTCGCCTCTGCGTGGCACAATAACAGTTATACGTACAGCAAAATAACTTTATTTTCCTCTGTGTTTTTTATAAGCATAAAAAAGAAAGGCAACAGGTAAGTATAAGCTCATATACCTGCATAATGTCCATATCTTCATGCATCCATAGGCTACACAAATAGATATGCAAATGATTGTTTTAGCATGCATGATTATCTGGATAATGTAACATGTAAACCATGACCATGACCATGTACTTTACTATAGTGGACCTTAGCCTCTCCGTCCGCCCTTTATGCAGTTCACAGAGGAGCACCGTAAACGAGCCCTCCAGCTAATGATCTCATTGAGAAGCGTGACCCTTAATGATCCACTAATGCAGTCTGTGCACCGAGTATAACGTTACTACATGGCTCTCACTCATTGTGTAAAATAGCTCATATAATACAGTACAGAGAGTACTTTGGCTATGCGGACAGACATATCAGATGATGCCACAGTGAGGGGGGTTGGGCTGAAGCTAATGGTGCAGCATTATGTATTGTTTAATTGTTGGAGAAATAAACTGAACACAAACATTGCTCATTTCTATAAGATGCAGAGAAGAGAGAGAGACAGAGAGAGAGAGAGAGAGAGAGAGAGAGAGAGAGAGAGAGAGAGAGAGAGAGAGAGAGAACTAAAGCGCTTATCTATCACTGGCTTTACTCTGTCTATACTTTACCAACATAATGTTTTGTAGTGTACCTAATTTGGGGACATACATATAGTTTTACATGCGATAATGAATTAACAAATGTTTATAAATCCCTCCTATTATCTCTGGGGTCGATTTGACCCCATTCAACGTTCATGTTTAATGTCTATAAATAAGTACTTGACATATTTTATTGCTTCATATTTAATGACTTTTCTTAATTTAATAGAGACAACTGGGTAAATGTAAAATTAACATGATGATATATTTTCAAATTCCTGTAGCAATTGGGCATGTTCTCCCCGTGTTAGCGTGGATTTCCTCCAGGTTCTCCGGCTTCCTCCCACAGACCAAAGACATGCAGGTTGGGTTAATTGTTGACTCTAAATTGCCCGTAGGTGTGAATGTGAGTGTGAATGGTTGTCTGTCTCTATGTTTCAACCCTGTGATAGTCTGGCGACCTGTCCAGGGTGTACCCCGCCTTCGCCCAATGTCTGCTGGGATCGGCTCTAGCCCCCCACAACCCTGAATGGGATAAGCGGTTACTGATACTCATAAAGGAATATGAACATTTTGCATACATTTGTATTTTGACTGCTATTGAGGTCACTATCACATGCAATTATATAATATTAAGGGCCTTAATCTGCCATTCCAGTCATTTTCTGGAGGTTTCAATTGCTGGGTTCAAATTAACCCCAAGAATACACTTCAGAAAAGGCCACTTCCAAAGGGTGTTTTGCTTGTAATAAGTGAAAAATCGCTTAGTAAGATTCCTATATATAAGAAGTATTTAGGCCTATTTAACTTAAGATATTCAAGAGGCATTTTCTAAAAACCTCTGACTGAAATGTTACTTGTTAGGCGATTGTGTCTTATATTAGGTGTTATGAGATTTTGACTAGTAACTAGACAAATATACCTTTATACATTTTGTTTTTGCTTTGTATTTAATGACTTTTACTAATTTAACGGGGACAAATGATGATATATTTTCAATGTCCTGTACGCATCGGTGTTCTTTGGTTTCATATTAACCCCGGGCTGTTTTATATAAAACATAGAAGAAATATGAACATTTCACACACATTTGTGTAGGTTATTTTGGCTGATATTGAGGTCACCATCAGATGCATGTCTATAATATGTTGGGCCTTAACCTGCCATTACAAATATTTTCTGGGGGTTTCACTTGCTAGGGTCAAACCCCAAGGATACAAGAATACAGGGTGTTTTTGCTTGTAATAAGTAAAAAAAACGGCTCATGGAACAAGTGAACAATCGCGTAGTAAGATTTCTTTACATAAGACGTAATATTTAGGCCTTTCAAGATAAAAAGAGATCTAGAAATCAGCTGGGGAAACTCATTTTGAGCTATATTTCACTAGTATTAGGAAGTGTTGTGTGTCATAATAAGCCTGTAATGTTCAAAAGTGGTATTTTTTCTTACCAAGATATTTGAGATGAATCATCAAAAAAACAAGTCCCGATATCTCGCTGAAATGTAACTTGTTAGGTGATTTCGTCTCATATTAAGAGATTTTGACTAGTAGTTGGACACATATACAGTACTTGGTAAGAGTTTGCGTTTTTGCTGTGTAAAAGATGTTAGTAAATTTGAGGCTAACAGGAGGGTTATAAATGATAAACACTATTTAACAGCAGAATTCATACATAGGCTAAATGTTGAAAATGTGCAGTATATTTAAATATTTTTGTTCATTTAATACAACTTTAAAGTATAACCCAATAAAAGGTAACCTACATTAATGCTTGATTTCATAATTATGCTTAATATCAAACTTTTTCTTTTGAATACAAAGACTTTGAACACATTGTGCAGCAACCCAAGTGGAAACAGAAATGTTTGGGCTGTCAGTGTGATCAAGATAAGTAAATAGACATCTCTATTCAAAACATATCTCGCATAGTGTTGAGAGTTTCAGTCCAAAGCTCTTGGTTTTCAATTCAAATTCCATCTGGAAAATAATGGAAAGGAGATTAGCAGTTGATGTTGCTGCTGTTGATAACAGTAATGATAGTGGGTGTAATTGAAAACTGGGTATTCTAAGCAGCATCGCATCACTCTCCTCACACTGGACTGGACCCAGGGGAGCAGACAAATGGGAAATATGGGAAACAACTGCTTCATGTGAAGGCAAATCAGATTGTCGTCACTGCCCATTTCACTCAGTCTCCTCACCCAGTACTGAGCCATCAACCCCCCCACACTCCCCTCCTCCAAATGATGCAGGCACATGCAGAGTTACAGCAGCACCTACTGGCAGTCAGAAATAAATGCAACAGATAAATTCCTCAGCTCTGATAAGCTGATGTATTCATAGGAAAACTTGGCCCAAATGAAATGAAATGCATTTCATCTCTGCCCTGTTGTTTTCAGTTCCCCACTTTTTTCATGCTCATTGTTAGTCTTGTTCCTTCTCTAAGAGATAAGACAATGCAAAAAAAATAAAGACGGCTGTCTGCACAGAAATGACAGACATAGCACTGGGCATAGTAGAAGAAAGGAAAATAACATGAATAAACATTATTTTCATTACATACAGTATGTATCTACTACAGTATGTTTTCTTAACTCTAGATTATTACATAACAGACTTCTACATCTTTTTAATCTATCTATCTATCTATCTATCTATCTACAGTATCCATCTATCTATCTATCTATCTATCTATCTATCTATCTATCTATCTACAGTATCCATCTATCTATCTCTCTATCTAACTACAGTATCCATCTATCTATCTATCTATCTATCTATCTATCTATCTATCTATCTATCTATCCATCTATCTATCTATCCATCTATCTATCTATCTATCTATCCATCTATCTATCTATCTATCTATCCATCTATCTATCTATCTATCTATCTATCTATCTATCTTTCTATCTATCTATCTATCTATCTACAGTATCCATCTATCTATCTATCTAACTACAGTATCCATCTATCTATCTATCTATCTATCTATCTATCTATCTATCTATCTATCCATCTATCTATCTATCTATCTATCTATCTATCTTTCTATCTATCTATCTATCTACAGTATCTATCTATCTATCTATCTATCTATCTATCTATCTATCTATCTATCCATCCATCCATCCATCTATCTATCTATCTATCTATCTATCTATCTATCTACCTATCTATCTATCTATCTATTTATCTATCTATCTATCTGACATCTTAAAGAGACATAATAAACATAATAAACACACCTCAGATCATATTATGTACAGAGTTTAAATGAATCGTCACGGTAGCAGTGCTATTGTTTAGTCTATGAGCTGCTGGTCTGACATACTGACTAATCTCTCTGCTCATCTAATCAGCAGCAGATCAGTATGTGCAACAAACCCTCATTCCTGTAATAAAGATGATGAGCATCAATCTGTTTTCTCGAGTGCGCCACTCTTCAGTTTCAAGATCAATTAGCATCACATGTGCAGAGATGGTGGAGTACTATTTCCTTTGGTTTGGAAAGAGACACGCAGAAGACTGAGCTGTGGTCACGACCATGACATGAATACACCAACAAGCTGAGATGATTCAAGCAGATATCAAATGGGTGAACACAACCTTTTGCACTTTGACAGCACAGTAAAACTCAAATGTGCTGAAAAAGAAAAAAAAATGTTTCTTCAATGGCAGCCTGCTGCTTCTAAATTTCCTCCTATTTTCAGATCTAAATGGAAAAAGGTTAAAGAGTGTCTGTGGACGTGTGCTTGGATGTATTTTTAAAGATGTTTTGAACCGCTTCAATACAATTTCCAGACATCGAGGACACTCTCACTGTTAATACTTTACAAAAGTGAGCCAGAGGATTCAGAATTGAAGCAAAAAAAAAGTTAATTCCTGTTGTTCTGTTGGAGTAATAATACAACCAGATGGTGCAGGAAATTATCTTTTAATTTCCCCGGTTAAGATAATAAGTAGAAAGTCTGTGAAGATTATTGATTCCCATAATGTTCTCTGTGCTCTTAATAGGCATCGCAATTAAATTTTCTACAGTGTCCTACACCTCTGCACCTCATTTTACTTTTAAATTGTGTGATTCCATCACTGACCTTGTTCCCCATATAGTGCACCTCTTTGGGCATTTGGCAGGAAATTGGATTGGAGGGAGCATGTGCTGTAATACGAGATGAGGCCTGCGCACCAGACTCTTATTATGCCTCGCTTTCAAATGTGTAAGAGGAATACAAAAGAAAAACAATTTTCTATGCAGTGATATATGTGTGAAAATTAAATTGTCACAGGCCATCTTTCATCACTTCAATACCAAAAAGGCAGGAGAGTGAAGAGAGCTACACTTGAAACACACTGTCATGTTTTGCATACCTTATCATTCAGGCTGCTGTTTATAGTGAAAGGACAGAGGAGATATGGAAGACATGAAGAAGAGACAGGTTGTTTCTTTATCTGCAGTCTATATGAACATGTTATTTTACACATTTTACCATTTAAATGCTTGTCATCCTCTGATGTTAACAGGTTACATAAGGCTTCTTCTCACATCTCACATGCCATAATGGTGCACTGTGAGGTCAGACGTCTGCCTGACTACTGCAGGTTTAACTTAACAGGGTTTCTTGCAGTTCCTTCCTTCATATACTTAACTGCATAAGAGAACTTCAAAGAAATGTCGATGCGTTACACAATAGATTGGAAGATTAACTAAAGGTTATACTCTCACAAAATCAGGTCAAGTCAGACTTCTGTGAAGTGATGCCTCATTTCACATATGTCGATTGATTAATTTCTCTATTGCATTTTTAAGATAAGATAAGATATTCCTTTATTAGTCAGGACATTTGCAGTGTACAGCAACGAAGGGGATAGTGCAAAAAACAAGATGCATCAGCTAACACAGTAAAAAAAGAGCTAAACAAAGTGTAACAAAATATGAACCATTTAAATAGAAGGAAGTAGTTTATACAGTATTGACAATAAACAGACCATTGACAAAATATTTTTATAATTTGGGGTAACTTATTGCTGCCCTAACTGTATTCGTGGTCTACTATTTTTGTCCATTTTTATTCCAATTTATCTCAATGTTTATCTATTTGTTTTCAGTTTTTTCCTGTGTTTTTTTGTTCTAATGCATTTCCTCGCCTTGTGTAGGGCACTATGAATTGCCTATGAGTTTGAAAAATGCTTAGATAAAGCTTAGATTTTTTTTCTTTTATAAATTATATGTATATTTCTTTTCTTTTCTTATAACAAAATAAAATGAAATATGGATCAAATAAAATGGAGAGCAAAAAAAAAAAAAAAAGATGGATAAAATAAATTAATTAATGAAAAATCAATAGATAGTAGCACATTGTCTCACAGCAACAGGCCACCAGAGGGTCGAGGACACTGCAGATCTTCTTCTCTATTGTTCCTCTCGCTTTCACTTCAGCTCTAAAACTTTGCCTGTAGTTTCTCAGTGGGGGCGGAGACTTTCCTCTCCACTTTAACCAATAAGAGGAACTTGTCAGTGATGGAAAGTCGGTGGCAGAAGTGTCTGATAAACTATCTGTCAATTAGAGGAGAACTCTCACCGGTGAGCAGCTACACAGCACAAGGTGACTGAGCTGGTTAAAAACATGTGCATTTTTTTTAATCAAATTGCGTTTTTATCTCATGTTTGTCGACATTATTTGAACTTATTTGATAGGCTCGTGGTGGTTGATGTCGTAGTGGCTCCATAATGAATGAGTTGAACAGAATGTGACCTGTTTTTCACCTTTCATTTCATTTCATTTCATTTCATCAAAGTTGTGTTTTTTTTGCTTGTCCAGGAGAGAAACGATGGAGTGGCGCCAGCAGACCAGTGTCAGCTGTGTAGACGCCTTCAACGAGGCTCAACGCTGGATTGAGGTACATGCTTCACTTTCATCTGTCTTTTATTTTTGTTTTTGTGCTCCTTTGTTCATTCTTTATTGTTTATTCGGATCACCATTAGCTGCCACCACCAGGTTAGCAGCTATACTGTTCCTGGGGTTCACAAACACACACAACAAAAACATATTATATAACAAGATATATAGCACATTTAAAAAAATCACAATAAAAACATGTTTTAGAAAAATAAAATTTAAAAATTAAAAGAGAAAAAAAAAATTGCCTAAAATAAAAAACTAAATTTACAATGCATCAAAGTGCAATCCCTCATGGTTGTTGAGGTTGGCCACCAGGGTTATTTTATTATTATTATTTTTTTTTTTTGTAATTTTTTAAAACATGCCTTGCTCTCCTCAGCCATGAAGATTTGCCCAGACAGTCATTTAACACCTTGTTGAGACAGGAAATGTTTTCTGTTAGTCAGTGGCAAACATTTCAGCCATGAAAACCCACTTGTGCATTGTTTGCATCTACAGGACTTGAAGTCATACTTTAAACGACTCTTGACTCAACACTCATAAACCTAAATTTACAGACTTATCTTTGAGTTCAAATGCAAAATATACCAAGATAAGCGTCCTGACACAGAGAGCCCTGTGTGAGGCTCCTGTGTGGTTTGCACAGATAAAACATGATTTGACTGCAGGAGCCTCAGAGGGAAATGCACATGGAAGGAAGGTAATTATGTAACGTTTAAGAGAAAGGCCTTAACACTGTGTGGTGGTTTGTTCTTTAGTGTCTGTCCACTGAGATGTGCTGTAGGCTGGTTATTGCATGCACACATCGTGGTGGAGAATGTGGTTTTTATAGCAAGGCATTTTCTAGGTTGTTACAGCTGACTGCTGCTGCTGCCCAAACCTTGTTGAAGTTGTAATCCTTAAATCATAACCAATGCATACAACTTGTAGACTGCAGGCAGTGAATGTTGACCAACTCTAAATGGGACCATTAATGTCAATTGTGTCTGAGTGGATCATTATGAGAATCCAGCCCAGAGCGCTCTTGGCAGTAAGCCCGTGCCAATTTTACCCGTCTATTTTCCTGCACTGGCGGATGAAAGGATGGATGAGCAGTGATGAGGTGTGTATGTGTGTGAGAGAGAGATTGGAGGGAAGCAACGAATGCTGCTTTTAAGGAAATGGTACTGTAAATGCTGTCATAAACCCTCTTTCGTGCCAAACAACATCAGGAATGTGTTTGCACTAATATGCAGTGTAACACGTTGCAGGATAATGAGCTTCCATGCATTCAAGTGTCCAGAAATTGTTGGTGTTTTATCATTAGCACAGTATAAGTGGCGATTATCATGTCAATATTTGCTCAGTCCCTTCTGGACTGGAGAAGAAATAAGAATGGATTGGCCTCTTCCACATTATGTAAACAGGTCATTTAGTGTCCGGTGAAACAGGAGCAGCACAGTCCAATTTATGAGGAGGTGTTCTTCGGTTTTATAACAGTGGCCGCTATCTCCTTAACCAGAGGAATTTATCTCCTCAATGTAGTGTAATTATCCTATTTACCTAGGACTGCAACTCACGCTTATTTCCATTATCAATTCATCTGCCAATTATTTGCCCAATTAATCCTTTGTCTATAAAATATCATAAAATGGTGAAAAACGCCGCAAGGTGAGATCTTCAAACGTCTCGTTTTATCTGATCAACAGTCCAAAATCCAGAAGTATCCCGTTTACTCATGTGTGACACAGAAAAGCTTCATATCCTCACATTTGAGAAGCTGGAACTAACAAATGTTTGGCCTTTTTGCTTAAAAAGTAAAAGTTTAAAAGTATCATTTATAATTTGATTATAAAAATAGTTGCAGAATCAACTTCTCATTGCAGCTCAAAACCTTCCATTGTTCTACATTAGGCTACCTGTTAGAACTGGATCACATGGATTTAGTAATGAAGCCTGTATTTTCCTCCCAGTTGAGATAATTGCCTCGTTTGATCCTTTTGGATTTGGGACATTTAAACAGATGAAGCTTTCTAGAGAAGTTTGCAAGTCACACATCAAGAACATGTGTTTTGAAATCCATTGCATCTGTGGTTTCATAGGGACAGTTGTTTATTGAAATGACCAATTAAAGCTGTGTTGCTGTAGAACAGACAGTATCTTAACCACATGATTGTGTTTTATTGTGTTAACCTGGAACTGCTTTGTCTGTGAGAAGCCTGCGCTCGGTGCCCGGTGCCCACTTCTACCCAAAATGAATTGTGATTGTGGATTCCTGGGGGGACTAATTAGTGAGAAGAATAGCCTTTTGGGGCCCTCTGTTAGTTATGGAGCTGAACCTTAATAGCCCCATTTTTATGTCCTCATTACAAAGCCCCCTTTGCCTTGTGCTTGCTTCTGCCACGTAAAATCCTTTAGGTTATGTTTTATTCTTTGTTTTGATCAAAAACATATGCGCTGTTTGTTTACATACATTATTTTTAGAGCCCACTGTTTTTGCTTGGTAGATATTTCATGATTATTTGTATAGAGCCTTGCTTTTGTGCAGTAGTTGGAGGATATTTCAGCTGAATCTCGACAGTATCCGGCTCACTTAATTTACTTTACTTTACTGTTACTGTTGAGAACAACTACAAAACAGGGAAATGCTTGCACTGTAGGCTAAAGAATTACTTTAATTAACTTCCACCAGGACCTTGTTTTCCTAATTTTTGGCAGTTGTTTTTTTCGCTAACAGCCACCGAACAGCTTTATGTGACTAAAGTGCATAAAGGAGCAACTCATTCTTCAACAGTTGAACCAAACGGTTTAATTAAAATACTTTTAACAGCGTAGCAACCACACTGCAATTTACAAACTGTGTTGGTTTAAATCTACCTTTCATTGTTTTGTTTTTCTCTTGTTCAGTACTGCTGCTGTGTTTACTATTACTTGTGTTAACACTAACGCAGTTTGTGAAGCTCTTAGGGAGCCTGTATAAGATGTAGCAGTACTGGATTTTTGAGGCCGATGGCAATATTTGAGGGTTTGAAAAAATCTGATAATTGAGTGGCCACACATTTTTTTTAATTTTTTTTTTTATAAGAAATATGTAGTGCAAACACTTTTGATAATGATCTCTTAAAGGTACAGTGTGTAGGATTTGACAGCATCTAGTGGTGTGGTTGCAGATTGCAACCACCCGAGTACCCCTCCGCTCACTACAGCCTTTCCAAGACTGCAATAATGTGAGCCGCTGATGGCAAAACCGTGGTAACGCTGTTTGCCTCGCTCAGAGGCCATCCATACCGTAATAACCCTACTTTAGGAGTAACGGCAGTCAGACGGCGGCTTGCGGTACAACAGTTTTACACTCTGCAGCTCGTGTTACCGTAGTTTCATAAGCTTGTTGGAGAACTACGGTGGCCCTCATGTAATGCAAAAACCTGAGTCTCTCTCTAGAGCCAGTGTTTGGTTTGTCTGTTCTGGGCTACAGTAGAAACATGGTGGAGCAACATAGTGGACTCCGTGAAGAGGACCCTCCCTATGTAGATATGAAGGGGTCATCTAAGCTAACGAAAACACAATGATTCTTAGTTTCAGGTGATTATACACTAATGAAAAACATTTTTTTTTTATTCCATTTCTGCTAATAGATCCTCCGAAATGTTACACACTGACCCTTTTTAAATAGTTATATATTTTTCTTTTTTACAATTGTGGTGATATACTGAGAGAGATGTTAGAGATGTTAGAGATGTCAGCGCTCTCTGGTGGACAAACTCTAAAATCGTGGTTTTTAAATTTTATGTCGTCCATCGGCTGACACATACGCCTATACCAGTATGCTATTATACATTAGCTCATTCTAAACGCTAATGTTGGTTAATATATCAGATATTTAGTACAAAATCCTGTTGATGTGAATGTTGTTTCTTAGTTGGCTGTTTGCATTTACAGACCATCCACTCAAATGTGTCAACATCACAGAACTTGATGTTAATGGTGACAAAATGTATAAATGCAATGTGCTACGGCTAAATTCTAATCATACTGGTGTTTTGTTTCAGGAAGTGACTGGAAAATTGTTTGGTTGCAATGACTTCCGTGCTGCCTTGGAGAATGGAGTCCTGCTGTGCGAGTGAGTAATGATGCACAAACCTTTTACGATGTCACATTTTACACGCAGAGAATTAAATTCAAGCTAAACGACCGTGTAAAACTATGGTTTGAGTAGTCGGGCTGATCTGCCAGTTTAGCTTCAGCAGCAGCCCTGGAGCAACTTTAGAAAATAGTCATATCCTAAGTTGCACTCTGAGGGGCCTCAATATCTCTAAACATGCTTTGTTTTTAAGTTAAGGTAAACGAAACAAAATGCATATCCCAAGAATTAAATTACATGTAATACAGACAATCAGATAAGATTCAATTCTACACCAACTTTCTGTTTCTATACCTTCTTCTGTGGAGTGCAATTACTATCCATATTCTTCTCTCAGACTCTAAATAACCACTGACTTTTATAACATCAGCTTGTAGCTACAAAAGAACAATGAGACCAACAAATGAGACATTTGGGCAGGAAGTGTAGGCTAGCAGGTTAGCCCAGAAGTCTAGTTATAGACCTTAGCTTAAAGCTTCTTCCAATCAAACTGGTTTATAAGTAGTTTTTTTTTGTTGCATTTCCTTTTTTAATGTAATTTCTTTGATGGAAGTCTGACTCTATTTAGCTTCTTTTGTGGAATGGGACCCTGATGATACAATTATATATTGGTTCTCAAATATGTGCAGCATAAATCTGGAATATTTATAAACTGTTTTCTGTTTTTTTTTGTCATCCCTTATAGCTTGATCAACCAGTTGAAACCTGGCATCATTAAGAGAGTTAACAGGCTTTCTACTCCCATCGCTGGTCTGGTGAGTGTTGGATTTTACACTTCTTACCGTGTGTGTGTGTTACAGGTAGCCTGGCGGTGTGGCGCCGGCTGCCTAGAGTGTCAAACAAGTACATAAGAAAATAAGAAGGCACCTGCTAGCCAGGAAGTTTTGACTCGATGTGTGGTTTCCTGTTTAATGCACTGAGACAGTGTTGCCACAGTTTGAGTGATCCTGAAACTGCATTTCACTGCGACAACCCAACTGCTGAATATATAAATGTTTTTGTATATACCCAGCATAAATAAAAATGCAGATTTTTATTTTGGCTTCAGGCTGTGTTTTTGATGGCAGGTATAATTGCCAAAATTGCCCAAAGCAAGGCAGGAAAAGATTAATTGCAACCTCCCATCAGGGGCCAGTAAATAGACAGAGCCCAGCAGTGATGCTGGACTGAAGGTGGTGATGGTGGGGAGAGAATCAGAAGTTACTTCAACATCCTAAAGGACCAGACTGGTGGTTTTACATGTTTTAACCAGCAACTACAAATTAAATATACTTTACATTACTGCTAACATGGGGGGGATGTTTTTTTTATTCATCTCCCATCTGTTGAAGCCACATTCATAGAATTATGAACTTTAAGAAAACATTTTTTCTAACTTGAACTTAACCACTGTTTGCAGCAATATTTTAATCAAATTTTATTAATCAAGTAGCGCGATACTAGGCTTGTCTAAGATGAACTGCTCCTCGTCTGGAAAGTAGATGAGATCATGGGGCAGAGACAAAAATCTGCGGTCAAGTCGGACAGTTTCCAGCTGTTTTCAGCAGCCTTCAAAGAATTTACAGGAAATCACAGAGATGGTGACATCCTGTTAAATCCGTTTTCAGACCACGTTCTGATTTATTTAAATTTGTTTGTAAATATATGTGGAAATGTGTGTGTGTCTGGCATTGGATTCTATCCTT
>CAKAKQ010011669.1:1277-12152 GCA_916700675.1 Helicolenus avius | reverse complement strand
CTGTGCACTCAGTTGGGCGCTACCATCGGGTGTGAAATCAAGGCATGTGTGAAGACCTACCACTATCACTGCGGCCTGCAGGACAAAGCCAAGTACATTGAAAACATGGCACGTGGAATCTACAAGTGAGCTCAACTACAGATAAACACATTTTCAGTTCAAAATAAAGTGCTTTCGCTTCACCAGCAGATTAACACAACATCATTTGACTGTATGATTGTATTATATATTTTGTACATGGGGATTTTCTCTTTATGTTTACAGTAATTGTTGCCACAAGATCATTTGCACTTTGCTTCTAAGTTTTATGTATGATCATCAGGTGACAATTATTCCTTGAACACCATTATTATGAAGGTGGTTCACAACTGCTGTCTTTATTATGATAAACTTTTAATTTACACATGTGAAAATATGATAGATGTTTAACCTGCACACCTGAAGAAAACCATAGACATGGTCATCCTAGGCTGAATCACAAAGCTAATTAATGCCTTTCAGAGACTGCTTTTGTCAGAACTAGGGATGTAAAATGACCATGACAGTTTTTCCTTGCCCAAATTTTGCACAAGTTCTGAGCGTTATTTAGCAAAAGATTATGCCTTCTAAAATTAAAATGTATGTGTGTGGATGTAGCCTGAGATTAAAGGTGCCTTAAGGAGTTTTCGTGTAAACAAATTTATATTTAGATTCAGTGTTACATGACAAAATGCACTGTGTGTATTCTGGAGGCCTGACAAACATTTTGGATGCATTTCCTTCCTCCATAAAACATTTGAAATATTGTAGATTTCGCATAGTTTACATCCACGTTAGCTAACTTGCAGTCTTCCTCTTCCCCGCCTTTTATTACGTTTATGTTTCTTGTGTGTTACCACCATCGGCTGTTTGTCAGTGGAATAGCCTGAAACTAGCAGCAGGAGTGTGTATTGCATCGCCCATGAAAAACACCATAGGGCACCTTTAACTCTACGTCTTTACACTTTGACTGAACCACATCAGAGTTTAAGTGATCACTGGTTTGCATTAAACTAATAATGGCTTGGCTATCACTGTATTTTGTTACTTACAAGCCCTCCTGTGTGTGTGTGTGTTGTTTTTAAAGACTATATTGTAAGAACCACAGTGGCAACGAGGAGAGGGATGAAGAAGATGAGGAACGAGAGAATCGCAGTAGACAGAAGGCAGCAAACAACCACGGAGGCACACCGTCAACGCAAGTGAATGGCAACTAGGTATGTTATATTAGTGGTGGTTGCACACAAAAACTATTGTTGAAACATTCAAAGTGTCCGCATTTAATGTCAAACATGAGGTTTCAGTGTTTTACTTTTCACCTTATGCAGCCCCGCCCATTGTTTCACTTCAATTGTGTTAGTTCTTCTGGTTAAGTGCCAGCAGTGCTATTAAGCAGCTACACTGCCGCGATCAGACGGTTTTACCAGGGATGGTTTTACAATACCACATCCATCAGCCATCACTGACTGGGAGGATGACATACGGAAATGGCCTGAAATCACATAAGAGTACATCTGAGTGTCTCATGGTTTAGATGAGGAGCTACAAAAGTACCTAAGCACACTGGCCGGTATGCATACAAAAGCATGACATGTCTACAGTGTTTCTGTAAACTCTCACTGCCAGATAGATGCCGAGTAGACAAAGATTTGACTAGAGAGTTGAAATTTATAGTCTTCACTGCAGACCACAACAATGCTGAAGCCCAAGCACCTGTTGTCCACTATCTAGCTAGCTAGCAGATAACTTGCGTTAGTTAGCTAGAACTGGCTAGCTAGCTAGTTATCTATTGCCAAATTACTAGTTATAAATAGCTATGACTAGTGCTTGCAAGCTGCTAGCTATAAATATGGCTTGCGTAGTGCTAGCTAGCTGCTACCTATAAATAGCTATTGCTAGCTCTAGCAAACTGCTAGCTATCTGTCGCCAAATTGGTGGCTCTTGATTTAATATCACTAAATTATTATAGTTTTTAGTAGCTAGTGGTTAAACCTGCAGTGTGGACCTGTGTCTGCCCCACCTAGCAGTGAGAGTAATTACAAAAACACTGTTGACCCGACCGTCTGCTCTTACACAGCCAGCAGCTCCGAAAACGTAGCAAATTTCCAAATTGATTTGGTTAAACTGATGACATATTGGAAATCTAAATGGATACTTTCTCACCTGAAAAACATTAAAACTTAATAACAGCTTTTCAAAGGCTTAAAAACAGCTTTTTCGCAAGTAAAGGATGATAAACATGGATGTATTAACACTGGTGACGGGCAATGCTAAGTAAAACAATGGCACTTCTGCTCTAAAGGGAGGTGAAAACACAACATGACGCAGTGCACAGGCACCCTTGTTCAGGCAAAAGAATGAGGTGAATAGCAGCAGTGGAATTGCAATAAACAGTTTTAAAGTTTCCTTCTCATTTCATTGATGTCGTTCTTACAGGTTGGCCTGATGGACGTGACGCGGGGTGAAAACAGAAGAACTCAAAGATGAGGGCGAGATATTTTTTATACTGAATCTTTGCCCACTCACAAAGTCGTGGTCTACAAGCTCCCACGAGTCCTTCACACGGTTTCCTCCAGTAAATGGACATGATGTCCCAACGTGCACCAGATGTCTTCTACATGTGAAACCCTGTTTTGAGTTGACTGGATGAGCTTTTCACAGACTGGTGGTACTCTGCAGAGCGCCGGACTGCCGCAGGATCATGAAAAGCCATGGCTAACCTTTCCCAAGAGCCAGTGATGGGCTCAATTTCAAATACATGTATTCTTTCCGTGAATAAGAGCTGATGGACTGATCTTCTGATTGTCACTCACTGCCCATGTCCCCACAAATTACTCTCGCTCTTCCTTCGCTTCTAAAGGACTCACTTTTAAGAGGGGTCTGTTTGTTACTAGTCTCTCTATCAAGTTGTGCAGTTTGATTACCTTGTTTCTGTAATCACGTCTTAAGAATACTCTTTTCATGTTAGCTTTTCTTTCTTGATATGTAATATTTTGCTACTGTGTTATCATCATGAGTCATTTTGAATATCTGGATTTCAGACAGTCGCATTTACAAGTTTCGCCAGCATGCACTTGGATTCTCCCACTGTTCAAGGTGGCATTTTTTTATTTAGCTACTAAAGGGCAAAGTAGAGCTCTTTAGAGGAGTTGGCTTGACTTTGTTTGATGTACTGTTACTTGTATCTCTACAAATGTATCCATGAATGATTGGAATAGAACATATTTTATTTTACACATTTACCGCGTGAATTGAGTCTTTCATTTGAAAGTGTGTGCTCAAAACACAGAGCAGCACTCATGGCTGCTTACAGGGCGCTAAAGGTGAAGACTTCCAGTGAGGTTTGAAGAGTGAGGAATGTCGCACTGCTGCAGTGTCATAAAGTCAAACCTCTCCATTCACAGCAAGGCTTAACATGCTCCCATCAGAGCTCCAAATTAACACTCTCACACTAACACTTCTACTTTCAACTGTCCCTGACTTGACAAAAATTGTCCCAAATTGAAGTTCTTTTTCTTACATTTTACATAATAAATATAGTTTTATTTTAAACTATGTGAGTTAAAGCAGCAGTGGGTAGAATTGGAGCAAATATGATTTAAAAAAGTATTTTTATAAAATGGTCACTATATCCTGACAGTAGTGCATAAGACCGGTAATCTGAAAAAATATAATTTGCCTCTGTGTCCTCCGGTGCTCCTAATGGCATCTGCCAGATTTCACAGACCGGAGGAATACAACCAATCATAGCTGAGCTGGAGCTTTGGCGTCTCTGAGCAGTTGTCAATCACTCACAAACTCCGATCAAACGGTCAAACTAGGCAGCGCTGATTAAATATGAATCAATATTCTGTTACTGTAATGCCTATTTCTCGTATAAAATGTTCTCATAAACATCTTGTAGTGTACTGTTAAGCTGTAAAACGAGAAAGTGTGCTCCGGCTGGTGGGCGGTGCTTAGTATTTCTTCAACTGTTCTCAACATGGCTGCCGGATCACAAACGTTCAGGAAATACCAAGTACCGCCCACCAGCCGGAGCAAACTTTTTCATTTTACAGCTAAACAGTACACGACAAGATGTTTTCTGAAAACATTCGAGGAGAGAAACAGGCATTACAGTAACAGAATATTAATTCATATTTGATCAGTGCTGCCTAGTTTTGACCGAACAGCCAATAGGAATGCTCTATCTCTGAAATGACCTGTGATTGGCCAAAGTATCCCATCGCAGGCTAGATTTTCTAAAGCCTGAAAACAGAGCCATGAGGAGGTGCATAAGTCTAGTTTTCTCTCAGATATCTTGAATAACTACAAGCACTTGAATATGCTGAAAGGTTATTATGGAATTGTTGTCCAATGATGCCAAAAATATTCTGCCTACTGCAGGTTTAACTTGAATAATTGCATTGAAAACTGAGACTGAATAGGAACATTTTAAATTGTATTTATAAGTTGTGTTTTATCATAATGAAATTGAATTCAGTTGCTCTGAAACTGTATTTAATCCAATCTGAAAAATGTACTCACAATTCAATTTCAGTTTACTGAGAGACACATCCGGTTGTTGAGGAAGATCAATGAAGTGCAGATTCACCAAACTCTGCTCCGTGTACGTTTTGATCCAAAGTGGCAGAAATGAGAACCGACTCAGCGGGCTGGTAGTCCCTGAGACTAAAGCCTGGTTTAACCTGTGTAACAGCAGCAACGGAAAACCGTTGCACAGGTTAGACACAGTTTGCTCATATCAGCAAACTTTCTGGTTAGCTCCGGGGTTCACGGGGCTGGTGGCCAGTGGCAGTGCTGGGTTTGGGACTAAAATTACTAGAAACTTCTTGGTGGAAACCCGGCTATAATGTCAGTTTCCATTTATATACAGACGACACACAGATTTATCTAAGCTGTGATCCTGCAAACAACTATCAGAACACTGTCAACTTGCTAAACTGCTTTCATGACATCTGCAAGTGGTTGTGTTTTTTTATTTATTTTTTTTATTGAGAAATTTACATTAAATTATGGCATCGTACAGAACAGTACAGAACTACAAGGGAACAGACAAGCCTGGAAATTGGCATACAGTGCATAAGAATGTGGATGAAGAGTGAGAGAAAAACAACAACAAAACAAAACAACAAAAAAAAAGTAAGGGAATGTGGAAATAGTGCTAATAGCGCTATAGGGGTTCTCTGTAAGGTTAAGGTCTTCAACTAACATTGCTTCATAGCTTCATTCTTTTTCTTCATATGTTTCAGAGATGAAAAATAAAGACAGCTCCTTATGAAAAACATAGAAATTTGTTCTTGATTTCAGGAATCTATTTTTATGTATAAAAAACTTTCCAAATATGATTATGGAATTGAGTGCCATATGTATATATATATTTTTTTCTTTCTTTTCCTTATAACAAAACAAAATAAAATGAAATATGGCTAAAACAAAATGGAGAGAAAAATAAATAAAAAAAACAAAAAATAAAGAAATAAAGAAAACTTTAAAAAAGCCAACATAACTGGGCAAGATCAATATCATGTGATTGTGTACAGTGTGTTTGCTTGAGAGGGATAGGGGTGGCTGGCTGTCAGTGCAGGGTGCAAATCAAATTAAGGCAAGATTAAAAAGATAAAATAAAGTAAAATAAATATAAATAGGTAGATAGACAGAAGTAAAAGAATGATGGCTAAAGGGATGGTGTTTAATCGGGTGATGGATAAAAAGATGATGTTTTAAAAGAGAAAAACACTGTCAACTTGCTAAACTGCCTTCATGACATCCAGTGGTTGTCTCAATAAGAAGCATTAGTCCCATGGATGGTTGGCAGTAACATATTATGTGTACCACTGAAACCTGTCCGGCGGAAGTCGTGCTCACGGCCTTAACACAAAAGAAATGGCGAGCGGTATCGGCAGTGAGTAATATATCCCAGCTCTTTCTCTCGATTTTCTTCTTGATTTATTACTAAAAACTATGAGTAAACAACCTCCAAACATTGCGGTTCATTTAGTTCTGTCGCTCCCAGCAGCGTTGTTGTTTGATATTAACCGTTACACCGTGTAGCCGTGTGTGTGTCTCATGAATGTGTCCCCCGTCATCAACACTGAGAAGCTAACGATACTGAGACACTTTAACAAACAATGCGTGTTTATTACTGTCTGCAGAGCCGTGGTTTATAACTATGTTTAATTAGATTAATATGTTGCTCCACCAGTTGTAACATAAAGACGAAGCATCCTGTAAACACGACACAAGCTAGCATATTAGTATCAACCGCCTAGCTAACAGGAGCTAGGTGGCTAACTGTGATAAACAATAACCTTAAAGTCAGTTTACAGGCGGCTGTGGGTCAGACTGTTTATGTTTTATTATCATTAATACATCACAGACTGTGTGGTTTATGTGGGTTATATGAGGACAAGACCGTCATTTAGAGCAGGGGTTCTCAAAGTGGGGTCAGGGGACCCCCAGGGGTCCTTGAGGGGGTTCCGGGGGTCCCCAGCAAAAGAGGGAATACTTTAATTTCACTGTAATTCCCTCCATAAGAAACACAATGACAGCATATATGACTATTTGTTGTCATGGGTTTCATATACTTACTGTTATAAAACCTCGAAAAGCAAAAATCCGATCAGATGGGGGATCCAGTTTTTGTTAATTTGTTTTGCACGATTTAAGACTATACCACATAACAAAACAAATAAATGAATAATATACAGTGCAGGAAGAGGCAAAAAAACACTGGGCTTATCTGAAGCCTCCACCTAGTGACAAGATTGATATAAATAAATAATATGACTACATAATAGTGATAACAAAACAATTAGGACAAGATATGTAATAACAACAATAACAATACAGTAAATATATTAAAAAAAAGACAAGTGTGTGTGTGTTGCATTGAAGTGTATGGTTAGTGTTGGTGAGGAGGATATTGATTTAAATATCTATAAAGACTTCTTCAAACAACATTGTTAGTGGGAAAAAAGAAGATACATGGGCAACATGGGGAAAAGCAATTAAATTACACTTTAAGCGACTTTTGAAACATTTTACGGATGAACAGTTTATTGATAGATGTGAAAAGCATTGACAGCATATATTTTTGTCATGGGTTTCATACACTTGCTTTTATAAAACCTCAAAAATCCGATCAGATGGGGGATCCAGTGACTTCTCAGTGGTTTAGCAAAATGGGCCAAATGTATTTGTTCTGGGATTGAGGTTTGTCGTTGTCATGTGTGTACTTAAATTGCCCATTGTTTGTACCCTGAACTCAAGCATTTCAGTTACCTAGTAACAAGCCTGCCAAGAGTACCTGGACCAGTTATGATTCCACTGTACTTTGTTTCCACAGAACACAAGATACTGAATGTGGGGCCAACAGAGCCCTGGTCAGTCAGGGAGAAACTGTGCCTGGCCTCCTCTGTTATGAGGAGTGGTGACCAAAACTGGTAAGACGAAAATCCCGCTCAACAATTTCCTCAACTGTTTTTGTCAGTCACAAAGGGGGTAACCACAGTACATCCGAAAACAGGGAGATTTCTGTCTGTCTGTTAGAAAATCCACGTGTTGGGCAGCTAGAGCAGCAGTACAGTAAGGAGAAGAAATATAAGAGAGTTTTGTGTAAACTTTACATACATTTAAATGGGATAATCACCCCAGAATCCAAGTCTACTATCTCCATTTTATAAAAAAAAAGGTAGGGTATCTAAAATTAAAGAATATAAAAGATGCTGTCTACACAAACTACTGTATTTACTGCAAACAAATCAGTATCTTGGACCTCTAAACACAACAGTGATCTATCTACAATAACAGAAAAAGAGCATCAAGCTGTCAATACACACTTAGACTTACTTCATGTAAGAGGCAAACTGAAAGATTTCCTCTTTTAAAAATTGGCATATTAGCTCACATAGATTTAGGGCTGGGCATTATGCCCAAAATCTTATATCCCGATATAGGTAATTTCATATCTTGATAACGCATCACGATATAGCATGTTTTCTGGTAATTCAATAAATAAATAGTCTATATGAAATAATCACATTTTGTTTTTTGAGAACTTTAGTGCAAAATGAACAGAACAGTTTCAGTGAAATTATAGAGAAAAAGATGAATAAATATTTCCAGCTATACACTGACTGTTTACATGCATGCACACAAACACAGAATAATCAGATCAAGACAATAGTTTGATTTAACCACACTAGGGTATTCCCATGAGCAGAATTTGAGAAATTTGAGTAAGTATGTGCTTGTTATTATCGATTTAGACTATGTAATTGTGTATCATGATATCTTGATATATGATTTCATCACGTTATGATTCCATTGAAAGACAATAAATTATCATATTGAATTATCATCCAGACCTACATACACTATTTGGTTATGTCCATCCTTTAAGACATGGGGTAAATATACTACAGTAGTATGTGTCCTGTTAAATGTGTTAGTCTCAATTCTCACCACTAGAGGTCAGACTTGGGCAACTTATATGGTCTGAATGGTGACAGGTACAGTAGGATCTCACTCAGTGGTGGTACATGACTTTGAAAATTAATAATCAATAAGGTTTGTAAGAGAAGACCAATATCAAGCTGAGTATTTTTTTAAACAATGCATCAGCTGAACCCTTTCAAACATTTATTGAAATAAGAATCTGTTTGACAGCTGTTGTGGCATAATACTGGCACCAAAGCGCCAGCATTTTATGTTTTCAGTGAGCTGTGCCAATGCTCACATGATCGTGACCTTTTACCCTTGACTTCACTTTCACTTGTCTTCATTTATTCCCGATTTTGAAAGTATCTCTTCAGTTACCACATGCAGATTGTTTTCTCAACATGTGTGTTTATTCTGAGGAATATCTCTCTGTCTTCCAGGGTGTCTGTAAGTAGAGCCATCAAGCCTTTCTCAGAGCCCGGCCGTCCACCTGACTGGTTCTCACAGAAGGTGACAAACCTACTAAACATTTTCTCCATCTGTCTTTTGAGCAGATAACTGTGCTGAGCTCTACTCAGGCCGTGACCAAAATCTTTGCCTCAGGATAACACCTTTTCTCTCTGTTTCTCAGCACTGCGCCTCACAATACTCCGAGCTGCTGGAGGCCACAGAAGCACCTAAGTCAGTATCATAATACAGACATAGACACACACCTATGTGCAGAATTATAACAACGTGTCATAACCTTTTGTTTGTTATCGTGGGTAAAATCTTTAGCGAGTTAAAGTGTTTATGCCCTCCTGTGCTGCAGGCGTAAGCGTGGTGAGAAGGGCGAGGTAGTCGAAACCATTGAAGATGTCATCGTACGGAGGTTAACCACCGAGAGGATAGAGGAGCTGAAAAAACTACTGCGAGACTCACAAGAGCAGTACAGGTACATACACTCTTCACTTAAAAGACGTTTGAGGAGTGCGAGACGTGACCAATAACCCTCCTGTGCTCTGTGTCCTGACAGGAAGTTGAAGAAGGAGGTGGATCTGATACAGACGGGTCACATGGACACCCAGCTGAAGGAGCTGTGGGCAGAGATCGCACTGTAAGGCTCTTATCAGTTCTTCTGTTTGATACTAAACAGCTGGTTCTGTAATTCAAACATGCATCCTTTCAGGCACAATCCTACCTCTTTCCCTTTTGCCATTATACCCCCATATACCATCTTCTGAATTGTTAAACTGTGATTTTCCAACCTTAGAAAGAAGAAGCAGACAGAAGAGGAAGCCGAACAGAAGAGGAAAGCCACAGAAACAGCGTACCAAGGTGGGTTCAGTCTGCACACTGTGAAGGCCCTCTGGTCATTTTTCAGCAGGAAATGTGAATATCTTGGATCGTGTTGGTATTTGTTGTTACCTTATTACTCCCGTCTATGACTGGTGTTGCCATTGTGTCATTCTCCACATTGATTTTGAAGTTGCATCAAAATATAATACATTTCACTACATATATGTCAACATGTCTTTGCCAGATACATCTGTTTTTCAAGGTGTGAGAGCTTTACAATATCTGCTACTTACCAAGATAAACATTTCATAAACTTCATAGTATTTGCAGTGTTGTATGGTTTTATGACAACACTGATGTCAAATTTCAGTCACATTGCTCACAATCTTAATGATTAACAGCATTCTATACATAACATTTCTGAAAACATTCAGTCACAAGATGTTGCATTCTCCTTCTCCCATTCCATTGCATTTACTTCACAACAAGTCGTTGCCAGGCACTTACCGTCAATCTCAGCTATTTACCCGTTTTTTCCACACTGACTGACGACCCAGAGATATTACGTGATACCAACCGTGTTATACTATTGGCTCACAAACCTTGTTAGAAGTGGGAACCAAACGTCAGATATCTTCCACAGAGATAAACAAAACATTCATTTTGGACCCACCAAAGTTTTTTAAATAATCATTTTTCAGGAAAAGCCATACATTTATTTACCCTTCTAAAGGCTCTGTGAATGTATTTTTATTTATTATTATTTTTTTAGATATTCGTCTACATAAAAATGTTATCAATAATACCTTTTAAGTTTATATACCAGTGAGTGCTTTCCCAGTCTAAATGCAACAAATCTGCCAGTACTTTGCCCTGCCCTCTTCTTGGAATATTTTTTTAAGACGAGGGATTGTTTCTCTGATGTGCTTGGGTTTGAATGACACTCCTATCACAAAATGCCCTGCTCCTGATTTCTGTGCTGCTGTTTTTTTTCTGTTTTCTTGAACAAAGTTCACCTAAAAAACAGGTTGATTTATTCCCGCTCTCCATTGCAGCTCGTCAGGCGATGAAAAACACACCTAAGCGTCTCCCCAGTGTAACTGTACGGTCTCCTCTGGGTGCTAGCCCCCCCACCGT
>CAKAKQ010011665.1:0-11386 GCA_916700675.1 Helicolenus avius | reverse complement strand
GTACCAACACTGGTACACCCGGAAATAACAGACGGGCCATTGACGGGCCTGAAGGATGGCGTGTGCCTCATCCATTCAGCTGGACAAACGGTGCCCCAATCTCTATATTTACCTGAGACAATTCAGTTCTTAACAAATTCAACTAAACAAAGCTGGTTCTAAGTAGACGAGCGTAAACATGATCCGATTATGACAAACCCAGTTAAGGTACTTGGATCACTCCCACATTAAATCTGTTCCTGCAGCATGGAAACTTCTTTCACCTTTGGCTCACCCCAAGTAGGACTTAAACTGGAGTTGTGTCAATAGATGGATTAACGCGCGCGTGCACACACAGTGACCATTCACTGTATCATTGAAGTACGACTCCTCTGAGCGAGTGGCCTGTTTGTTAAATATTAGAGAATCAGCATGCCAGGGAATGATTGTGCTGAGCGTAATAACCTGAGATAATCCATTCAATCAGAACCACAAGAGGCAAATGAAGCAGCGCAGGTTCTGACGAATTATCACCTTATGCAAATACGCGTATTGGCAGCATTTAGTGGTGATGTCGGATTTAGGTGAGGGTGTGGTGAAAAAGGTGGATATGCGTTCCAACACTGGAACTATTAGGCCTAAAGTTACGGCGTGCACCTTAAACCTTTTAGTGCCTTAAAGATCCAATTGAATGGGGACTTGAACTTCTTTAACAGCCTCCGATCTTCTGATTTCAGGCTTCCCATCAGACTTTGGAAGGGATTTGTTCCCATTCAGCCACAAGAGCATCAGTGACGTCCAACACTGATGTTGGGCGACAAGGCCTGGATGTTCCAGCTCATCCCAAAGCTGTTGGATGAGGTTGAAGCCTGTGAATGCAAGTCTTCCACCCTCTTCTTGGCCAAGTAGCGTTCCTTCATCCTGTCACTGAAAGTCTCAAGAGGCATTCGGGTGGAAATGGAAATTACAAGGATGGTTTCATTGAGCCGGGTTTTAGCCACACTGGTGCTCTAAAAAACAAGATGTAGGACAAAAACATTGTATTGCAAGTCAGAAGTACTCTTGGCTATGAAGACCCAAGTCGAGACCAACAATCCCCATTTCAAGTCATAAGGGCTGATATCGGACGTATAGCGGACGTGGGTCGGACATGTTTTTTTCAGCATGTGGAATCGTCAGTGAGAGAAATCACTCTGATTGGCTGTTCAGTTTAAAGAATCAGTGCACGAGAAGAGAAACGGAAGTGAGGAAAGCAAACCAACGAGTAAAGTCAGAGGAAAAACGTAGAAAGCTCTTCTCATTTTTCATCTTCATCTCATCTGATCATTCCAATACACGGATGTTTTCCATCCGGAATGAAGCTAAGTGGTGAGTGAGAGAAAATGACGTGTGAAAATGGTCGGCAAACGCCGCTTTGTTTCATGTATGTGTCATAACAACGGCTTGAATGTCCGCCATCCTCGGTCTTCCAGTTTCCCTTTTTGAATGACGAATGCAGACGTACGTGTTAGTTGGCGGTAGACTTTGCGATGTGTTTGAGCGCAACTTTTTGGCCAAGACACAGGCGACATGAGGCGACGCAACGGTCGGCCTTTGTCACCGCTAGTTCTTTGAAGTTAGTTTGACTGTCTGGGCCTTAAGACCAACAAGTCCCAAGTCAAGTCCAAGTCCTAAACTTTACGTTTAGTGTCCATTATGCAACGGCCTCTTCCCACAATGTAATACCATTTTAAATTAAATTAGTAATTAGGTAATTTAAAGATGAAAGAGTCAAATTTGAGTGGCAAGTCTCTGATTTGATGATCTGATCTGATCTGGTCTGAAGTCAGCATGTTCTTGACTCTAGTACAAGTCATGTGACGCTGTTCCTGTCATGTTGTAGCATCGATATTTTATGTGCAACATCGGAGAAGCCAATCAAAACCCAACTGGAGTTAGTTGTGGAGGATAATCACGTACTCTGTGGTTGCAGCAGTCGTTCCCTCACTGAGGGATGCCTCGGCTCAACACCAAGAACTTCAATCGACCGAACGTTGGAATGGGAGCAGACAGCAGCCGTTTAATGAGGCGCTCATGCTGTCTCCAAATTGTTTACGCTCTGTGTCATGGAAAAATGAGAGTGCTAAATTAAAATGTCCCGCTGTGCCGTGTGGACATTCTCTACCTGTTTCACACCGCTCTCCTGCAAGAAGAGGCATAAACATGGACACATATACTGGCACAAAGGTCCATAACATCAACACAGCAGGTTTTTTTTTTGTTTGTTTGTGAGATAGGTGCAGAGGATCGGGAGAGAGATGTAGAAACGGCACGAGGAAAAATAGAGTCAGAAGAGAGAGAAGACGAAACAAGAGAGAGACAAACAGAGAAGAGATGGAGAGAGAGAGAGACAGAGGGCATGTGCTGGGAAACGTGTCCATCCATGCCGACAGCATGTGACTCCAGTCTGAGAGCGCAGAGCACAGCAGGCCAGTGTGTGTTTGTGTGTGTGTGTGATTTGTTTTGGATGTGTGTGTGTCCCTCAGTCTCTCTCTCTCTGCATGTGTCTCTGCATGTGTGCGCAGGCTTGCAAACGCTGATCTTCACCAGCTTGAATACTACCTCTGCAGACTCACACAATGAAAGAAGTCACGTTAGACCAAGTGCACTTTAAACTCCATATGTAATCAAACCGTCCTATCGGAAGAGAGGATGAGCCCAGCGCTTCGGTTTAATCCTCGCAGGCGCTGTTGTTTTGGCAGGTTGTTTCCAACAGGGTGTATTGGTTTCCCTGCGTGATGTGAACCATACTGGAGGAAATAGTGTGTGCCACGTGAAGGCTGGCGCGGTGACTAGGTGACAGAGACGGGATGCATCAACAAAAGGAGATGATGCATCAAATTGTGACTCAGCACGAAAGAAAAGGGGGAGAAAATAGACACACGTTTGACAATATGACAATATATAGCTCTTTTATTGTGGTGAAAGACACTTTTACTCATGAGGGACCCAGGCTAGTAAATAAGGATTAAAGAAATACAGAAGTAAATAGATTAAAAAATGAAAATACTAACAAATATTATATTTATTTATTCTGTCATTTATTGATGAATCCTTTTGGGGGGAAATTCAAATGTGTTTATTCTTAATTTATTGCAAACATTTGCTTATTTATGTCTCTTTTGGGCATCCATACCTACTAACGATGGAGGACGGAACCTGCCAAAATCTAAAATAAATGAAAGGGAAAATTAAACATAAGAGTAAATAAATAAGGGGATTAATACAAAGATAAATAAATAAAGAAGCAAATTAAAACAAAAATATCAATTTATCTCACATTTTATTGATTAATTAATGGCTGCATTTATTTGTAATACTAATTTTGCTACATGTAATGACATATTTATTTATTGAGTTATATATTTATTTATTAATTCATTTTTTTATTTTGGCAGGTTCCGCCCACCATAACTAACCACATTGCAGATAAAACAAAATTACTGCTGTTTTTTTTTTTTTTTAAAACCAAATATTAGTGTAATATGTCCATCTTCACAGTGACTTGATTTGATATCGATGGGGTCACAGAATATTTTGGTATCTACATTTAAATTAAAATATCACATAGAAAAATGTTTCACAAACCTCTGGCAAATGTTTTTTGTACATTACCAAAGGCATCTTTCCTTTGAGTTGTAAGAAGAGGATTGTTGAAGCGATGCATTTGATTAACATCATTTTCTTCCTTTAATTCGTCATACCGTCTATATAAATAAAACATTATAATTTGATATAACAGAACCTCTCATTGTGTTTGAGAGAAGAGGTCCACTTTACTTAAGATATAAGATCTACTGTGAATCAGGGGTGATTCAAGGATTAGATCAGTCCCAATGAAAGTGTGACGTGTACAGTCAAGTGTGTAGGTTTAATTACAGCAAACACACAGATCATATCAAACTCATGCAATGGATGCTGTAATCAAATACTTTTTCCTTTACAGCACACACAAGTCTGGATTAGTGAACTCCAACACAACATTTTCTGTGAGTAGAGATTAGTAACCGCCACAGCAGATGCTAATGGAGACCCAAACAAAAAGTCTCAGCTGCCTTCCAAGTTGTTTTCCCTCCAGCTAATTCTGCCTTTTTGGTAATTACTGCTGAGAGCAGAAATAAGTCCCATTTCCACAATACTTTATGAAATTTAATTTGAAAAACACTCTAAGTGCCTTGCTCTCGCCCGAGCTGCCAAATCACTCATTCAAGTGTCACTCTGCTCCGACAAAAAATTACAGCATTCTCGAGAATAATCACTTTAATGGATGAAAATTCTGCTCACATCATTTTATCCAGTGCCGTAGTTGGTTCAGACAGTCTGAGCTTGTTTTTTTTAGCAGCAGTGTGCTCTTAAAATGAACACATTTTGAGAGAAATGCACTGAAAACTAAATATTCCTTCAATAACCAACATCTTTAATCTCCTCAGACTTTATATTTCCTTATTTTGGGTCTACTTTTTGACTAATTCATTCATCTACATGTTAAACAGTCAAGTCCGAGAGCATCTATCCATGCATCATCTTTCCTTCCCGCCCCTATAAATGGACTCGCAGCACATTACAGGCGCCAGAAATATACAATATATCTCTCAGCGTTTCACCTGCAGCCCTCTCCATGTGTGTGGGCACCTGAGTGTATGGCGGCAAGAGGAGGGATGTGAGTGTTTAATGCAGTGTGTGGGATGTGGAGATGAACAACCCTACACCTCAACATCTCTCACCTCCTGCCAAGAGGAGATGATGAGCAGGTAGGTGGAGAGTCAGCAGGAAATACTGCTTCTGCTTCTGCAGAGAGCCTGAAGCAGATTGTTTCCATCGTGGTTCGATGTAATTATGCTACCATACCATAAACATGTATTACTTAAAAGATAATCTGTGTCCCTGAAATGAGCTAAAATAACATTTATGAGGCTGTCACACACAAAAGAGTTTCTTCTCCTTGGTTGGCAAGGTTACCAGGAGAAACATGAACCTGACACTCGCCTTTGTCATGATTCACCCATTTTCTAAATAAACGTTTTGAAAGTGAAATGAGGTCTTGTATTGTATTCCTCCTCATGGCCCAGTTCCGTTTCCCGTCACGGCATGCATGCGACTAACAATGATTCTGGGAAATGTTTTCTAACAACTACAGAAGAAGAAGAAATTAAATGGTTTACCAGAACAAGAAAAACTGGTATCACGGGGACGTCATTCAATATGGGGTTGATTTAGACTATCAAAAGCTGGTGGACACATGTCTCAAGAAAAACTAGCATGCAGTGAGTTTGGTGAATCCAGCCTGTTCTCATTCCCAGGGCGTCAAATAAGATAAGATAAGATATTCCTTTATTAGTCCCGCAGTGGGGATGTGAAAACTAAGTCAAAGAGGAAGTGGATGGATCAGGTGTACTTAAATACTTTTGTGCAGAAATAGGTTTTGTTTGAGGCGTGATCTTTGTTCCTGAATCTACTAATAAATCTTTGTTTGTTGACTCAAGTCAATGGTCATTTTGTTAAGCCTGTTATTTACGGTGTTGTAGTGCAATTCACAATCCCTTCCCCTGAGCAGCAATTGTCCAATCATAGCACAGCAACTGTAAAAAGGCCTGTCAGTCTTCCTCATGTTGAAGGAGTGTGTGCATTATCTGTTGTTTAATAATGTCTGTTTTTTATGTCTCTTATCTATTCTAATTTCTTTAAATAATGCACCATAGTGGTAAAAACAAAATAAATAGGCCGATAGTCAAGTCTCTTGCTTTGGTTTAACGTCCAATATAGGCCTGAAACTAACATAATGTACAGCTTGTGCAGCTTTATCGACATTCCAAGCAGATGAGGTGATTAAAAGGAATTATGAGTATTATTTTAAGGGATGTATTCTGCAAACGACCGCTGATGGACGCATGATTGAAGGTCTGACTGACTGAACAGTCTCTGCTGGGATGGCGAGGGATAACAGCAGAGCAATGACATGGACTCAGTGTTATATAACAGGAGTAGTTTTGTTGCAGATTCAGGAGCATTTCAGCAGCAGCAGCAGCTTAAAGCCTCGGTGCTGCTGGATTATTCCAGTGTATTTCATCAAGCTTATTTGTATCTCCTCCATCTTCTGTTTTTCCCGTTTATCATGAAGAGAACCCACATTTATGTCATCAGGTCAGAGTTGAACAAATGACCATAGAGAGCTGTCATTTTTCATGTGAGGATATTCTCTTTTATAACTGCTTATTTATTTCACTTTAGCCACAAAAAAATAGCTTTTCTTCTTTATCAGTACGGCAAACATCATAACAAAACAAAAGTCTTAATGTCTAACTGTAAGCGTGACGCCGAGGAGCAGCTCGCCTCTGTTAAACTGTGTAATCCCCTTTGCTTCCACACACAAGTCTTTGTAGTCCGCTGTCACGGTTGTGAAATCACATTTTCATACGGCTGAAGTTCTTTTGAATTTTTACTTTTTATGTGTCCATGACTAACTCTTCTGCAGTGATACGAGGACACGCTGCTCCGTTCAGCTGACCGCTTTCACACAACACACGTTTTGTTCGGCTTCTACGTCACAAATGATCTTCTGCAGAAGTTTCTCACAGTTAAAATTACTTGTGATTCTTGGATATACCGTATGAAACACATCTGCACATCTCTGCCCTCCCGGCTCCTGTCCTCTGTCTAGGTTACATGGTGGAGAGGAGGTCGTGTTGCTCAGGCTCTATCTGTTTGGCGACGCCTGGAAGCTGCTTAACATCCTCCTGGATCCATGTCTTCATATATGGTCACTTTATATATAGGGGACACCCGGGGTCAGTTGGGACACTTTTGTATTGACACCAAAAACTCACAGACTACTTGAACAGTAATGAAAAATATTTTTACATGAAAAGCACAATTCTTCCTCCCTGGGTTGGTTTGGACACATTTTTCTGTGCTAAATTGCAGACTAAATTTGAATACTTTATATCTACAATGTCACTTGTTCACACATTCATTTGAGAAAAAGAAAACATTTGTAAAATTTTTATATTTTCATAAATTACTCAGATATGGAATTTGGCAAAAAAAGTTGTTTTGACTGGCTGCGACTCGAGTAAACATTCACTCAGTGACTTCACAATGGGTCTTATTCAATTAGGAAAAGCCTTTGTCTTGTTTTTGTCTGCTTTTTGTTGATTTGTAGTGAGGTAGGAACAGCAAACAATACTGTCTCAACCATTTCAGGGAGAGCAGACACACTTTGGACTCATGTGCTACTTACCAACAAAACTTCAGACAGCTAAAGGCTGGCCCACACTAAAAGATTTTTCAGATCTCAACAGATGTTGAAAATGTGAGAGAGCCCACACATAATGACAGGTTTGATAACATTTTCGTTTTGTTCCTATAGTGTGTGGAGAGCAACAATTTGGCCTAAAGAGCACATCACACACTAACAGATTCATTCATGAACAACAAGAGTCCCGACTAGAAAAAAAAAAAATCTCGCAAAATCTCACGTGATCAAACGTGACTTTAGTGTAAAGAAACATGGCGGACGACGGGCAGGAAGAAATAGCGATGTTAGTTTTTGCTTTGTACTGAAAATTCACGAAGAATGGATGAATGAAGTCATGGAGACACGTTAAATAAACGTTGTTGCCACAAATCAACAAGTGGGTCCTCTATTTCTGAAGTCCATCTTACTACTACTTTATGATTTGTGTTTTGCATTAGCTCATGCATTAGCCGCGGCCGCCATTACGGCGGTGGTTGTCCTTCCTTCTTCTCAGCTTGGTTTTCAGTTGTCTATCGTTCTTTCCCACGTGACTGTGTCATCGTCTGTCCTCGGGGTTCCCCACACACAACAGGATATCCAGTCGTAAATATTGAACGTGTTTAATACTTACAATTTGAAATCGGTGCGGCCAGGATAGACTTCTGAGCTGATCGGGGGATGCAAAAAACACTCTTAACATAACCACACACCACAGGAATATCTGGAAAGATAATCTTTAGAACCATCAAAGAATCAGAGCGGGGGATGTCAGTAAACATGAGTTTATGGTCTCAATCGCTGGTTTCAAGTCTTCTTCAATACAGCATGATGTTCATTTAGTAAATTATGGTCCTATTTAGAGTCAACTAGACCATAAAACAGGGTATGCTTTAGGGCGTGGCTACCTTGTGATTGACAGGTCGCTACCACGGCGTTGTCCGTTCTGGGAGTTGTTCACATTTTCGTCTTAGAACGTTTACCTTATCACAGGGTGTGTTCAGTTCATGGAAGTTAATTGTCACATTTTGGTTGCCTAAAAATGTCTTATTGAGTGTTCGGTTGTACTCAGCTCCACCCTCTCGTATCACTTCTGGTTGTAAAAAACCAACATGACGATGGCCAAAAACCAAGATGGAGATGGCTAAAAACCAAGATGGCAACGGCCAATATGCCGAACTCGAGGCTTGGAACCAATGGGTGACGTCACGGTGACTACGTCCACTTCTTATATACAGTCTATGTTTTTGGCATGAAATAAAAACTAACTAATCTACTAATCTGTTAGTTGTCAGTGTTGCCGACTTGGCGACTTTCTCGTTAGATTTAGAGACTTTTGGGGCTAGTGCTGCTAGCTACTTTCATTGGAAAAGAGTTGGAAACCCCGGGCTGTTTTTTTTTTTGGAGTGGAATTATTTTTAAAATCTAAATCTATTCTTGCTCGTTTCTCAACCTTACTGACCCGACCTTTAAAAGGCTAAATTCCGAGTATAGCAACAGTGTCTGACCTGGTTGAATTTCAGGGGACGAGAGGACATTTTCATTCTTGGAACTTAAACTTCATGTGGTGTCAAATAAAAAGACGTGCTTTGATGTAATGAAAAATAAGATATTTAGTTTGATATGGCGTGACATTTTCATAGGCATGAGGCCATGCAGCTTCAGATAAAAGGATTTGCCCCAGTCTGGTCTTCACAATCAGCTCTTTTCATAGTTTTCCTTCAGCTTGTCATTCTTGTCTTCTCTGCTTTTGTGCGATTGTTTGTGGAAAACAAGTGGTGCTGATGATACAGACCAACTAATGATTAAAAAAAAAAAATGAGCAGAGTGCAGAGAGATTTGAAACTATGACTCAGCGACTACTACCCTAGAAAGCATGAGTTTCCATGTGCAGATAGAATTGCAGTCTGAAAACAGCCATTGGCTGAAAGTAGGTCAAGTTTAGATTCACGTCATTCTTTTCTGTAGCGCTACAGCGGATTGTGCCCTCATTGCTCCAATTCACAGTTGAACGCAGCAGCCCTGAGAAGCTTCTGTCACGGCTGTAAAAAAAAAGAAAAAGAACTAATGTAAAGTGCATAAACTCTCACTTTGAATGTGTGATATTTCAGCAGTTTTGGAGAGTTTGTGCGTATGAACATCTGAGAGAAGAAACTGTACAAGTCAGGGATCTCATCTGTGTCACTGGCACAACATGAAGGCGCTTTGTTCATTAAGAATAGGACACTGGTTGACAGCATATTTTAAATCCAAATGAGTTTTCAGTGTTGGAAGAAGATGTTACCAATTCTGGTAATATTTTGACCCAATTTGATTTATGCATATTCCAGTAAGCAACTAATATCATAATTTCTAAGTAAAAAAACTGTTGAGAGAATTCAGCACTTGACCTGCTAAGAGGGCCCTAGGGCAAAACAAATAACTGTGAGCCCCTTGTGACTCTCCTCTCCAAACCCACACCCAGGTCTGCTGTGGTGCATTTGAAGTCACTTTATTGAACAAAAATTATGTTATTAATTATAAGCAATGAAAGAAAATTGTAAAAAAAAAAGAAAAAGGGCATCTATGTTGAAATATGTCTTTATTTATTCTTTATTTAATCAGGCAGTCTCATTGAGATTAAGATATCTTTTCCAAGAGAGACTTGAGAACAAGAAACGGATTCAAGAACAGAAACAACAAAACTACACAATGAACAAGGAATTAAAAATGGTTACAAGAATCATACAAAACAACAGATAGTAAAGCTTTATTGTAATTTATATTTATTATTATATTATTAATTATAGGCATTGAAAGACCACTGTACAAAAAGGTGAACGTATGTTAAAATATGACATTTATTTATATAACCTTTATTTAATCAGGCAGTTGTGTGAAGATTAGGATCTCCCAGAGACCTGAGAACAAGAAACATTCAGATTCAAGATAGATTAGATTAGACTTTATTTATCCCACAACTGGGAAATTCACTCTCCACAGCAGAAAGAAGACAGCTCAAGAGATACACATCTATGAAAAATATATACAAAATATACACAAGAAAAATCCACCAAAAGTACACCGAATAAAAATAAAATAAAATAAAATAAAATAAAATACTATATACACAAATCCACATGATATATACATAATAGATAGATTCAAGAACATAAACAACAAAACAACACAATTAACATTTACAATAATTAAAAAATGAACAGATAATAATATGGAGAAAGATCTAAACTAACATAATTTTAAAAATACAACAAAAGTTAAACAACAACAACAAGTACACAAAATGTGCAGAAAAACCTAACCAAACAGTGGAAAACAATCCAATAAAAACAATAAAATACATGCAAAAAATCAGTACAGAAGAAAAATATATCTAAACATATATACATATATTACATATTTTAATCGATTAACAACCCTTAATATTTTGCTGCCTCACAAACGCTTCCTCTCAGTGTGTTATAGTTTAAAGAGGATAATGAGGATAGAATATACGGGCAAAACAACATTATTTATCACATTAGTGACATTATGAATGCCTTACTCAAAAATTTCAATAAATAAAGTGAGAAAAACTACAACAACCAGTCAGCCAGCCCTGAAGGCCAGAAAACCAGAATATAATTCAATTGGTCAGACTGTAATTAATTAAATGTATTCTTAGAGCACATTTAAAATGATGCGTGTTGAACGAAGGGGATTTACAGAGGTTTAAATATACAAATAAATAATCAGAATAGAATGTAAAGGCAAATGTAAAAAATAAATAAATTAATATTGTACAGAATATAAACAGAATATTGTGACAAACAATTTACAAGCATTTCAAAATGTTTAATGATACCAGCTCTTTGATTTTTCAGGTCATTTTGGAGCAAATTCCAGGCTGAGGGTGCAGAATATGCAAAAGCCCTTTCCCCAATTATTGTCATGCGATTAATCCTGATTAACTATTTTAATCAATTGACAGCCCTTAATATTTAGTCTTGTTCGTATATAAATACTTTCTGACTGTCCATGAAGGCAGCATATTCCAAGCTGCCTCTCAGAGCTATGAAGTTTGTTTTTTCCCACGCGACTAAACGCGCCTCCGAGGAGCGTCTCTCCGCCCTCTCGCTGCTTTGACGTCACCGTTGT
>CAKAKQ010011641.1:4122-17761 GCA_916700675.1 Helicolenus avius | reverse complement strand
CGAGGCTCCCCGAGGAGCACGCTGTGAAATACTTGGTTAAGCTGTTTATTGATCTTGGAGGAAAGGTATTCCCAGTGTTGTGCTTCTTCCAAGCCTTTTAGAGGAAGACCTCTTTGCTCTGACAACCCATACTGATACACATCACACATCCACCCACCCACACGGTCAACAGCAGATAGGAACCCACACATGCATACCTCCACAGGCAATAAAAGGACTTGCAGATATATACAGTGCGACCTATAGATTTACACACATTCTCCATTACAGTGCAGATAATAGAAATGCACCTCTGGCTGTTTCAACTCCGGATGACCTGTATAATGTCCGATGCATTCGACCGGGCCTGTGCAGTGACTTTTCAGCCTCCCTCAGTGCAAGATCAGCGAACGTATAAGCAGAAAGAAATGTCAGAAAGACAAATGCATAAATCCATACTGGGGCATTTTCAAACAGAATGTACTTTTTACTTTATAGATGCACATAATGTAGCCAATTGTAAGTGACATCTTTCTTCCAAGACGTCGTCACACTGTCTGATCATTAAATTCCTCCAGTGGTGTTTTCTTCGCGAGATCCGGCAGGTTGAAACGAGCATCAAACCAGCTACATACTATCACAAATACAGATAATAATCCTGACATGAACAGATGAATACAAACAACATTGATTGATTGTTTGCTATAAAAAGATCTTGGCACAGAATCATATAGTATAAATAAAATACATCCAGGTAATTGATGTCTGCATGGGGCCAATGGGAACTGCTAGCAATCAAAGCACTACCACTCCTACTACTATCATTATTATCTACTGATATTTCTATTATCACTCTATTATATTCAACATTATTGATTATTGTTATTAGTCCTATTTGTATTACTACATATATAGCATGCATCTGTCTCTCTCTCTCTCTCAACCCAACCGGTTGAGGCAGATGACTTCTGTTATGATTTGACACTAAATGAAAATAAATTGAATTGAATTGAAAAAGCATGACCGATGCAGACTTATAAACAAATAGGTTATTGTCTAAAATGGATCAACATTCAGATATTCAACAGGCCAAACCAAACCAAACCAAATTGATTATTGTTGCACTGGCCTCATGATCTGATATTGAAGTCTGGAACTCTCCAGGACTGACAGTAGATGGGAGCTAATGAGTGAGAAGTTAAGGGCCGTCACAAAAGTGCATGCAAAATGGCCGAGCTTTCCAGACTTTTGCCAATAGTTTTTCATTTTTGGCTGCAACCAGCAGTTCGTTCGGTCGGTAAAAAATGTCCCCACCCTTTGGCGGCCACAGTTTTCGCCTTAGGAGGCTGAAATTTGGCATGAAGGTAAAGTGTGTGGGTGTTAAGGTGTGTGTGTATGCTTGCACGAGTGCATGCAAGCGTGTACGTGGTCACGCTTTCACGCTTGTTTTAATATAGACACTGAAAATGAACTTCATTTTCGTTTGGGCCTCCTTGCATTGCATGTACAACCTCCTTTTTTTAAGCTTTCATCGCCAGTTTTTTTGGTAAACTTTCACATTTTTTTAAATAGACGCTTGAGCCAATCTTGTCCGACCGCCAGTTTTTGAAGAAAAATCATCAAAATATGACCCAATATTCAAACCTCCCCTTCTATTTCCAACCGGACCATTAACAGTTTTTATTTTGACTTCTTTTCCTCCTCAAACATAAATCATGTTTTAATATTTGATTCATTTAAGTACGTGGTTAAAGACGTATGCTATTCTGTTGGCAGATAACATTATACATATACATATGAGTGGTATGAATCAATTTAACACATGAAATGATGCAATTTCGCATTTTGCACAGCTTCCGGTGAATACCCCGCCCACTTCCGTTACAATCCAAATGCAGATATAAATGCTGATATTGTTTTTTGCATAATCAGATACAGATTATGCAGAGTTATTATAATGTCAAATTAAAAGATAGACAACCCGTGTTACTGTAATTAATCAGCTTGATGAATTGTGTATGATCAAACTATTACACACAAAACCAACCTACACACACACACACACATAATGGTTCATGCAGGCGCCACACACCGCGCTGCAGTCCAGACAGATCGGGCTGTTTATGCAGCTCCCAGGAGTAGGAACAGTATTTTCGGCTCTTCCAGGCTTTGGCTGAATAATCGTTGGGTTATCACTCCATACAGAGGCTACTATTGTCTTATCGCACCATGTAACCATTAATTAATTGATGACAATCAGCAAAGAGAATTAGCGTAGCCTTCCTTTTGACTTAATTAATTACCTAAGCCTGGGCACTTGGGAAACACGCGAGCAACACTCAGAGCTTTACAAAAACAAATGTTTGTCCTCGAGCTGGAGTGGCGTTGTCAAAACTGTGGTTGAAAATCTGTGTTAGATTTTAGGTTGTTGAGGACGTTTAAGGGATCGAGGATGAGAAGAAATAAGAGCTGGTAGCTGGAAGCAAGGATAATCCTCTCTCATCAGAACACATGTAAAACCACATAGAGAACACGTATGCGAGCGCAAGTCACACAAGAGCGACGATAAGTAATTGTGTTAATAACGCAGTGCAGATGGGGTTTGCTGGCGCTGATATACAGACTGAGCAGAAAATGTCTCTTTCCTCCCATGGAGGGCACGAGATTAGCTGTTAAATTCGCATTCGTTCACAGGTTCAATCAGACATGTTAAGAGCTTTAAACGATTCATTGATTATTACTTTTTTTCATTAGGGACAAAGAGAAAAGACTCACTTTTATGACAGATGTTAAAAAAAGCACCTTAGAAAAAGAACAAAATATCTAATATAATAACAGTATTATATAAAATGAACATAAAGTAGCATAATGAAATGCACAACAGTACAGTACAGAATAAATATCAAATATTCAACAATAAAATTGCACATGGACGAATTTTAATCATTTTAATAAAAAAGATTTAAAAAAATGTTCACTTACTTGGTTTATCTGAAGCTTTCAGCCACATCTCACGGACGTCATTACCAGATGGAGCTCTTACAAAGACAAAATATCTTAAATGTGTGTTTTATTCTACCTTAAATGGCATTCAGTGTTATTTTCAATATTGGCTACTGCTGCTATATTATCACATCCATGCTGGTTCTATCTTATACAGTCAAGATTGCACTTCTTGTTTTCTTAAAGGTCTTAAAACAAGTTGATTTAAGTTAAATCTCACCTGACTGACAGTTTTTAAGGCCATCACTTCTTTGTTTATCTGTAAACTGGACCATTTTGACAGTACTGCAAAGCTGAACCAAGACACTGTGCTCGAAATGACATTTGGGAGAGACCAAATAAAACGGTTGATGTCATAGCATTTATTCAAAAAAAGAAAGTCTTGGCCTTTCAGCCGTTATCAGCACACCATCATTAGAACAAACAATGGAATAATGTCATCACAGTTAGTCAAGGTCCACTCATTTGGTGTTTCCCAAGCTGTCAGTCACAAACACATGGCCTTCCTCCGCTGATAGAATTGCTCAGTTGTCATGGCGATGGGGCACTTGACTTAAGTGTGGAATGACAACTGAGGTACTCAAGATGTGACTGAAAGCTTCAGAAACACCAACAAAGTGGAGCTTGTGGTGAGAAGCTTTAGTCACATAAAGTCAAGAATGAAGTGAAACGTTTCCAAAAACAGCACCCACATGTTCCCAGTTAACGTAGGTCAAAGACAGTTTGTCCATTCAGGTACAGCAAGGGTCGATTTTGATGTTTCAGTTCAGCTGTATTTATGTCTTAAAGGCTGATCATCATCTTAACTATGGCTGGGTGTCGTTTAAAAAATGACAATGCCAGAACCGTTGTCGTACGCTTAAAGTGACACCGATACCAATAGAGTACTTCAATGTGAATGGAAGCTGTGTGTATTATGTCCCACTGGCTAGCTCACAGAGCTGCATCGTATTTTATTTAGGGCTGTAAGCTACAGAATGTCTTTTTTTTTTACATTCAAAGCTTCTCTGAGGTTTTCAGATGAAGCTTTGAATGTCTGTCGTCATAAAAGGGTTATGGGTTAGGGTTAGGGTTAGGCACCACCCGAGACATCACCCTAAGAGAAAAACCACAGACATAAAAATTCAATCAATTTTCTTTTAATAAATATAACTGTTCCGTTATCATCACTAGAGGGGTGTGTCCTTTATGTGCAGCGAATGAGAGAGCAAACAGTTTTTTTACCACAGTGAAAAATTATGTTTTTGAAAGGCTAAACGCCAACAAATATGGATTAAAGCAGAATATGTCACTAGATTAAAAATATGTGAATTGTCATTTTTTTTCAAGATTTGGGGACAAAATTGAAATTGCAGGTATCGTTTGACTAGAGAAGTTTTGATACTACTTGGTACTGCATAAACCCAGGCAAAAATCTGTGTAGCCCTTATGCCCTATGTGAAATTTGTGGGCCAGGCATCCCAGACAAAACGGATGTGAGCTTGAACCAAGAACTGTTTTCATTTTTTGTGTTCAGCCCTATTAGATTTTACAGTTTTTACAGAGCGCTTTGCTGATAAAACCCTCCCTCCCCATACATAGATACATCCCCCCCATCACCACACGCCTCCTATCTTTCCTTCTATCTGTCTCGGCTCTGTTGCGTCCCTCAGCCTTCTATTAGTGTCATCACGCTCTATTGAGCTGCACTTGTCATACTGATACCAAACTAATCAAGACTAATGAATTCATTTAACTGATGATAATAATGTTATTAAAATGCAAATTGTTAATTTCTTTTAATTGCTCTACATCACATGTAATCAATCACAACAACTTCTATCGCCGCCACAAATCTCTCTGCTTCTTTCCCACTTTTTGCTCGCACCGTTTTCTGAAAAGATTTCCATTTCCCCCTCTTTCCTTTCTCGTGAAGAGTCAGGCCGCGCTGGTTAGTTCTGTCATGGTCTGGTTAGAGATGTGATTGTGTGTCATATCATTTATTCTTAATCTTCTTGTTTGTGTCTGCTCGAGTGATTGTGAATGGGCCGGTGACTGTAGAGCTGTAATTGGAAAATGCATGACTGATTTGCTAAGATGGAGCAAACATACAGGATAGCATTTTTATCAGGATTCCCTCTGGCTCCAAACTGTAATGCAACATGCTGAATAAGTGAGCAGAAAACGTGCTAACTCCATCCTGGTTACCAGAGCTCACACAGAAACCAATAAAGCAGTTCATGGGAATTATCTCCGTGACTTATTGAGCGTGACTTCATTAATCACGTTAATCAGTCTGCTTGTGGATTGGGGTTTTAAATATAAACATTTCTCCAAGGCCGCTGCTCTAAAGGCAAAATAATAACCTCAGTGGTTAAACCTCGGTCCATGAAGCCGCATTGTCACATCAGGGTTGAATCAGTGGGAAAGAAGAAGCTTTGTGTAGAGCCAAGAACCACAAATAAAAACTACAAATGGCAATTGCAAGCATTTGACAATATTGTTTTTTTTTAAACTCTGAAGCAGGTCTACATTTGTCTAATCTAAAACAAACAAATCCACATTCAAAACCATCAGGAACTTTTGGAGTAATCCTCCAAACGGAAGACCAACAAACCAACAAACAACCCAACAAACAACCCAACAAACAAACCAACAAACAAACCAACGCTGGTGTAAACATAACCTCCTTCCTAAGCCTTTGGCCTTGGTGGAGGTAATAATATATAATGGAGTAAAGTACAATATTCCTCTCTAGTTTTCTTCTTAAAAGCCCTTATTTGAGGGCCAATAGATAGATAGATAGATAGATAGATAGATAGATACCTTAACTTATTGAACATTTACTTTGCGATGCATACTTGCGCCCTCAGAATCATAAACTTCACTCCCCATAATACGACTGCATCTGAAAACGATTTTCCCTCTTCAACACTGTTCAATCCTCCGTTTCTTTTAGCTCTGTGTGCTATTAATGCACAGTATGTCAGTGGCCGCAAAAGAAAAATAGCCACGACCAAGAATCAATCAACAAACACAATGCAGTGTGCATTTAATCTCGAGGGTTTATGACCTTCACAGCGTAGAATATCAATTTATCTCCAAATTATTTCCAGCACTCCATCTTCCAGTGTTTTGTTACTCTGCATTGTCAGTCCCAGAAAATTCCTTTCATTTCACCTCAGGCAGAGATTAATTTGGGTCTTATCTAAAGTCCTATATATATATATTTTTGAATTGACTGTATTTTATCACAGCGGTGAACAGTGGGAGAGTTATAATCAATGTTATTTAGGTTTAAACTGAGACAGTGAAGATTCCCATTTGTTACATCATGCCTGTTGTAGAGTCTCTCATGAAGCTTTGGGCACTGGCTCTATAAGCACTGCTTTTGTGATTTACAAGTTAACACATACAGTACGTCATGCAATTAGCAGACTATCTAAAGTACAAATATGGAGCTTAAAGTGATGAAACGTGGTATTGTTTCCACTGCTAATGGTGGCCATTCAGCAATTCTCATTAAGCATTGATTTGGTGATTTGCAGGCACAAAGACATCTAGACATCCAGATACAACTTTGGTTTAAAAGTAACATATTTGAATCGATTGACAGCCCTAGTCTTAATATGAAGCAAGTCCTAACTATAGGTTTGAGACCTCTGAATTACTGCCAACATCAGATCTTTTCAGCGGTTGAAGAGGGCTTTGTGTTGTGATCATTGATTCTCTGATTGGAGGGATCATCCTCAAGTAGCTTTTCAACATTTTAAGATCTTCAGTATGTATTTATTAGATCATATTTGTTTGGTAATTACTTGACGTTGACGCTGAGCTACATTCAGAGTTTCCTTCCTGAGACACTGAGGTGACATATATGCTAATCCTCTCTTTAGTTGTTGTGTGATGTGAGCAGGTCTTTATAAAATTAATAGTTGTCTAGGGGAGAAAATTGCATAGTAAGAAAAACAATACCGTCAACGCATTTGCATCTGATTAGCTGTAGAAGCTGTGAAACTTTCCATTTCTATCTTCCACTTGACGCCTTTTGACACTTAAAGTACCGCAGTAAAAGAAAACCGTTTCCTTATTTTAATTTAAAAACAACTAACCGCCCTTCAGTCGAGATCATTTCACTTGTTTTCAGTAATTTCTCACATGCTTCAAAATCTCGAAGTGAGTACATCTATTAATGAGGCCGAATGCTACGAATCTTTTAGTCCCAGGATTTCTGAAATAAGCTAATAAGCAGTGAAAACATGTCAGTTATCTCTATAATCAGGAGGTGTTTTCACTCTCTTAAAAAGAAGAATGTGAGTGCAGCGTTGGTCAGACTGAGACAGAGTGAGGATTGCTCTGCTACTGTTTTGTGTCTTTAACCTGAAGCCGTAGCAGAAGATGATCCTCTGTCTGTGTCATGATTCCCCCTATGGTCCTGTCATTGTGAAAGGTTAGCGTTCGGCCTTTGACTCATCGAATCATCATGGATCAAATGAATGTGAAGTGGCTGTGGAAAGGTTGTGGCCTAGGCTGCAGCTGAGTGGTTGGAGCTTTGCTCTGTGTGTATATGTACATGTGTGTTTGTGTGTGTGTAGGTGCAGTTTTTCAGGCTTCAGGAAAAACCTCAATGCTGAGACTCGAGCTATGAATGATGAGGATTGTTGTCTCCTTTTCCACCAATTTTTATTTTATGTTATTTTTAATTTTAAAAGATCGGTGATAAACTAAATAAAATAACATTACAGAAACTTTTGGATGTATGGGTATAGACTACTACGCCAGCTGTTTGACTGTTACCAGACCATTAAATGTGCATTATCGCTCGCTATATGCACCATAGATGTGGGTCAGTAGGGGCCTACTACGCCTACTACATTGTAAAAGTGAAAGCGATACTTAAAAGCCGCATGTTTGAAAACAACTTCTTTAGGTTTAGGCAACAATACCACCTAGTTTAGGGAAGAAGATTGTGTTTGGGCTTAAAATAACTACATTTCAAAAGTGAAAGTCAGACTTAATGCCTGTGAACATAAAGACTACATGTTGTTGGTTTAACATGGGATGCAAACCCTGGTTGAAGGTTCTGTATTTACTAAAGTCTTAACTAGCTAAAACAAGTTGTAATGCTGTGATGCCCAAGTTTGAAACTAGTATAGGAAGAACTCCAAACACAAGCTTGGATTTAATTTCTGGTTCAACCCAAGTCAGGTATTTTATATTGAAAATGAATAATAAAAGTAATAGTTTTCATTTTTATTATTATTGCTACTTTTAGGATTTTCAGGATGACATTTTTTTTCCACCACTGATGTCTGAGAGACACTGCTCGCATGCATATGCACATGTCTGATTCGGTCTTCACACACTCAAGTCAAATTGGCAGACTCCATTCATCTGTCTGTCAATCAACCTGCCGTACATCATAATGATCAAAGTCTGAGGGAACACGGGGGGACAAAGACAACCGCTCTGATAACTCCAGAAGCTCCCAATTAGTGTCTCGCTGCACATCAATCAAAACAATTATCAATCAATGAGCCGCAATTATGGCTAAACCGGTTGTTAAACTGTCGTTATTTCTGACAATCGAATCTGTCTTGGGCAGGACAAACACTGAAGGATGTGACAGCTGGCTTCGGAAAGATTTAATGCTGCTTTATAGGCAAAGTAGAGGGTCACCGGTGGTATGGAACAACTGTTTCAACAGCATTTCAGTTATTATATTTGAACATGTACTACTTCACTACTTCAAACTGAAATATACTAATTGGTATTCTGCAGAAACATCAAGTGTCTCATCTGGATGCAATTTAATACAGTTTTGTTCACACTTAGCCACATATGCGCATCTGCATTCACAAATGAGATTACATTAATCTTGATTTTCCATGGATATATACAAATTAAGGTCGGTACACACCCCCCAAAGGATGGTGGGAATGTAGTTTGAGCTGCTTAGTGACTTCCTGCACTTTAGCATTTAGTAACAGCAGTTTAGCTACAGCTAGCTGATAATGTATGCATGTGCATAAACAAACACATGGAGAACTGGCAGGAGACAAAAGGTTTATCATCGCCATGGGCTCATGCTGCTCCCGCACTGATACAGATCATGATACCCTCACTGATACAGATCAGATAAATGATACACTAGCACGTTAAGCATTCTGTATGACCTTGTGTGTTAAAAAACGCTGCAGCCATTTGCATCCTGTTGCTCCACATGAGACAGGGAGGAATGGCTAATTCTATTGCCATTTCAGTGTTATGTGTCCACGAGGATCTGACAAATAAATTACACCAAAATGCCAAATACTCGCCTGCGAATGTTTCGCATCAAAACTATTCATACCGGCAGCAATGCAAATGTGCAACAGCTGCAACACTTGTTCAATAAAAGGCTTTTATTGTGAAAGGGAAGAACAGAAGGAGTGGATCTGGTCTGTCTTTGTCAAGGTTGAAAGGAGTAATACAAACTTTGCCATCTTGGTTCGGACCATAGGGCCTCAAGTTGCTGCGTCTTTTTTTATTGTTGCTAGGCAACCACGAAAGAGTGCTAATGTTAACTTAACACAAACCTAGTTAATACAGTTTGAATCAATGAAAACAACTTACCCAAAATCTCAAGTACCGCACTAATTTGCCTCCTGCTGTTTTCTGTTCAGATCATGGTAACTACGGTTGGTAAAGTCATATAGCTCCACGTATCCAGCAAAAGTCACTACAATGAGAAAAAAAACGCTAATGACGTTGAGCGCTTTTCCGCTCGGAGTTGAATTTTTTTCAACTCATGGCGTTCAGGGTGCTCCTGCAAAAACGAAAGGCACTCAGCAATGCAAAAGCAGAGCGCACTCTGTCTGATCATGGCCTAAAGCACCTGTACTGTAGAGGCTAATTCATGGCTATCTCCACAGGTCACTTAAAGATAACTACTATGTATGAGTAATAACACCAATACATTATTAGAATACATATTGGATCATATTTGAATCTATCCTTTATTGCCTCTTGGTTGCATTTATACTCCATCCAAGATGCATGAAGTGAAAATAGGGTCCAAGACATCTACACATCTTTACACTCAATCCCCAAATCAGTACTTGCATGGTTGCATGGAGGGATCGTCTGGGACTGCATACCTTTGTGCACCATCAGCAACACTGCAACCCCAGCAGTATGCTGCAACATCTCTCCTCAGCCTTCAGTCCACTCTCGCACTGCTAACCTAAAAAATGAGCATGCTTTGATTACAGAGTCCCCGCTTTGGCTTCTGTAGGATCTCATTCCCATTACAATCACTGCTTTACATAAAATGATGAATTCTATCATTGACGGTAGTTGCACTCGCATTACCTTTCCTCACATTAGACACACACACATCTGAAACCAAGCATCTCCCATGCCGCGTCACTCTATCAAGATAGATGTTTCCCCCAGACTCCATATTGACACCTCGTGCTCACCGAGTGGGCGGCAATGATTTCACTTGATAATAAGTCGCCTGACTGCATGAGTCCATTTTTTCTCCCCCTGGAGGCATATATTCCACGGTAGAGCTGCTGGGAGATGATAAGACCGTGGAGAGATAACGGCTTTGGGTACGGCGTGTTATAGCACCTGAGAGGGCGTTCGTTACAGTGATTATGGTTTTGACAGCAATGCTGAGAGGTGAGAGGGACAGCCAGGTATTGTCAGCAATACCAAAGTCCCATTATCACCGTTAAGGTTTCTGCATGCTTCAGCTAAATGATGGCAAAGTTGTTAACACCTTCTACCGAAATAGCTGAACTTGAAAGAAAGAAGAGCATCAGGAAGACTTGTACAAACTCTTACAAAACATGTTGTCCTTTTTTCCCACCCCATTTCCCTACCTCACAATATTTCAAACTGATGAGGTGACAGGTAACTAAAATGTCCAAATTTAGATTTAGACCGACTTTTATCAAGTGACAAATTAGTCCTTACTGGTGAAACTCCTGCAGCGGCTTTGTTTGAATCCCAGTGGTGTTTTTGTCCCATTTCTTTCTGGTGTATAACCTTGAGAACGTGATGCTCTAGAATATATAATGGAAGTAAAAAAACAATGAAGCAGCTGAAAAGATAATTTAACAAAACTCAAAAAGTATATCGTTTAGTTAAAAAAAAAAAAAAAACATTATAATTTGGCTTAAAATGACTATGAAGTTGAAACAAAACACACAAAAAATGCAACACAACTCCTCAGTTTGGTTTAGGCAATGAAACATCATGATTAAAGTAGGTGAACTTTCAGTTTCACACGGGACACAAACAGCGGTCTCCTGGGCAAAAGTCCGGTATTTGTTGACCCATCCGCCTCGTCACTGATTCGGTGGAACACCGTTACAAACATATTCGTGATACGTCAAAAAAAAATTTAATCCACAACAAAATAAGTTCCTCTCGAAACGTAATTCCCAATGCAGTTTTAAGGAGACAAGGCTGGGTATAAACACAGCTATCCAATGGAGACCCTTAGGGCAAGTAGCATTAGGGGTCAGAAGTTAACCATTCCATGCAGAACCAAAGGTTCCCAACCTTTATGGATCATGACCCTTTATAGCTTGCTTTGTGCCTGTGTATCAGCTTGTGTTCCAAAGAGTGATGTTCCCTTCACTAACTGTACTATTTTGATAGTTTAGAGGCTTGTTAAAGGTTAAACAAGTTAATATTTCACAAGAAAAAAGAACTTAAGTACTCAGTACTAAACACAAAGTGCAGCTGAGGCTGATGGGAATGATGGGAATGTCATTAGTTTTGCAAGTATTTAGTTAGACAAATTAAAATTTTGACCTGCTGTTGGCCCTGGATGAAAAGTGTTCACCAAAGTTATTATTATTAATTCATCCTGAGGGGGCCATGAATGTCTGCACCAAATTGTATGGAAATCCATTCATTAGTTATTAAGACATTGCACACAAAATCCTCATGGCAGTACTAGCGGAAAAGTCAGGGAATCACCAAGGTCGTTAGAATTCGTGAACGTCTGCACAAAAATTTGGTGCCGATCCATCCAGCAGATGTTGAGATATTTCACTGGATAAGTGAAAACTTTGACCTGCTGACGGCGATAGGGAAAATTTGAGGGATCACCAAAGTTATAATTATTATTTCATTCTCAGGGGGCCATGAATGTCTACCAAATTGTATGGAAATCCATCCATTAGTTAAGACATTGCACACTAAAACCTTATGGCAGCACTCAAAGAAAAATCAGGGGATCAACAAGGTCATTAGGTGATCGTGAATGTCTGCACAAAACTTGGTGCCGATCCATTCAGCAGATGTTGAGATGGATAATTGAAAACTTCAACCTGCCGGCATTAGAGAAAAGTTGAGAGATCAACAAAGTGATTAGTATCCATCCTCTGGGCAGCATGAATATCTGTACCATATGTCTTGCCAATCCATCCAGTAGTTGTAGAGACATTTCACCAAAAATTAGAAATGCCCACTTTGTGGTGGCGCTAGAGGAAAATTGCCTTTATGGCAATCCATCCAGTTCATGAGATATTTCAATCTGAACGAAAGTGGACTGACCGGCCAACACTGCCATCCCCAGAGCCATACCAGTAGCACGGCTCAAAATAAGACAGAAAAAAAAAACAATTGTAGCAGCAAAAAAAAGTGTTTTTTCTTCTTCCCTGTCTTGTTTATCATGTCACGACTCCTCAGGTGTGTCTTCTACCCCCTCTGGTGTGGTCCCAAACCCCAGCTGGGGGGGTCTAAACCACATGTTTGGATGTGAAAGTGAAAGTAAACACATCTGAAATGTCTCTTACAATCATCCAGCGCAGTTTAACGCTGTGATGCACGACTACACTTAAGTGCGGTGGGTCCAAGTTGAAGCATCTCTGCAAAATCTAATGGATGTTTGCATGGGCACTTAAAGCTGCAGTGGGTAGAATAGAAGATAGAGACTTCTGTGTCCTCCTGTGCTCCTAATAGCATCTGTAAGATTTCACAGATTTCTAAGTTTGTGACCCGGCAGCCATGTTGAGATCAGTTGAGGAAATACCAAGCACCGCCCACCAGCTGGAGCAAACTTTCTCATTTTACAGCTAAACAGTACAATACAAGATGTTTCTGAAAACATTTGAGGAGAGAAATAGGCATTACAGTAACAGAATATTGATTCATATTCAGCTCTGCCTAGTTTGACCATTTGATCGGAGTTCGCAAGTGATTGACAGCTGCCTCCGTTGAATGAACAACCAATAGGAACGCTCTCTCTCTGAAAAGACCTGTGATTGGCCAAAGTCTCGTGTCACGGGCTAGATTTTTTAAAGCCTGAAAACAGAGCTATGAGGAGGTGCAGAAGTCTAGTTTTCTCTCAGAACACTTGAATCACAATATGCTGAAAGGTTATTATGGAATTTTTCCTCAATGATGCCAAAAATATTCTACCTACTGCAGGTTTAATACCTTTCTTTTTATGTTCAACTTTGAGATCTTGTTTTACTTTACTAGTGTTGCTTGCCGTACTCTTCCACATATCACAAAAATGATGGTGAGGAAATTGTACAACCAGGAGGAATGATGGACAAACTTATGAAATTATTAAGTTTATAAAAACAATTTCCTATTAAAGAAAATCCTGAAGGGTCTCATGGCTTTTATAAAAAATCTTGAAATGCATGTGTACTGACTTTTTCCTCTA
>CAKAKQ010011640.1:2449-17283 GCA_916700675.1 Helicolenus avius | reverse complement strand
GCTCTGAGCAGGGTCCGCACCTCGCCGTTGAGCCACGGTTTCTGATTTGGAAAGACTTTGATGGTTTTTGTCCCAGCCACACCTTCAGCACAAAAGTTTATGTAGGAGAGGACAGCCGTTGTGTGTCCCTCCAGATCTGTCTCCTCAGCAAATATTTCCCAGTCTGTGGCATCAAAACAGTCCTGTAGGGCTGAGGTGGCTTCCTCAGTCCACACCTGGACTGTTTTAATGGATGGTTTCTGTCTACAGATCAGGGGTCTGTATGCTGGAGTCAGAGACAGGGACAGATGGTCTGATAGTCCAAGATGTGGGAGTGGAGTGGCTCTGTAGGCATCTGGAATGCTGGTATAGACCTGGTCCAGTGTGATTCATTCAAATACTATTGTCTGAAAAGTATTCAAACATTGCTATGAATAGATAGTCACATTAATCATTTCTAAATATGAATACAATTAATTAATTTTGTTTAATAAAAAAATGATAAAATATTTGTTCATGCTTTTACAGTCGTTTGTCTCTCTAAATATTTACTAATGTGTCGGAAATGTCTTTAAAGTGTTAATTTTAAAGTCAAACATGAAGATGTTGCACTAGATACAAATGATTTTTTTAATATTCAGTTGATAAACTAAAGTACAGCAAATGTTAAAAACTTGCATACAGATCATAAATACACATGAAGCAAGTTGGAGTATTTTGGAGGACTTAATGATTCTTCTCTCTCTGTGTGTGTGTGTGTGTGTGTGTGTGTGTGTGTGTGTGTGTGTGTGTGTGTGTGTGTGTGTGTGTGTGTGTGTGTGTGTCTGTGTGTGTGCGTGCATGCGTTGCTGTCGTCATCCCCACCTTTCAAGGTGAATCCAGATGGCTGGAAAAGGACCAAATGCTCTTCCTGTCTCCTCTGTGTGTTCTGCTGTGATATCCAATCAGTGTGTCTGTATTTGCTCTACTTGGTCATCAGAGAGATTTCACAGCCTGACACATCTCTCAATTAAAACATCTACGCATTCAACCTGTTCTCACTCCCAACTCATCAAATATCGCCGTTTGGTCAGTGCCCCTCGCCATTTGAAACTGACACACGGAGGCACCCTTTAGCAATAGTTTGTGATGAATCGGGCTTTCAACTAACTCCAGTGTAAGTGTGTCCCGTGTGAAACTAAAAGTAACGATGACTTATTTTGTCACGTCAGTCTTTAGTCGTGTGACTCGTTTAGTATCGTCAGTCCCGTGAGTCACGTGAGTCGCTAGTCAGTGAAGCTAACGTCAACCATGACCGTTTCCTAAACCTAACTAAGTGGTTGTGTTGCATAAACCTAACTTCCTGTGAAAACGGAACTTTATTTTGAAAGGACACTACACATGTAATGAGCGTATATTGACACGGCGTCCCTGGTCCTTACAAAAGGTACCCTGTGCATCGGTCTCCGATGCCGAGGGGCACTGACCAAGGTGTGAGAATGTGTTGACACATTACAATAGCCAATCATTATTGTGTAATATTGCCACGAGGACTGTTGTTGTTTGAACTATTGTTTCTGTGGAAGTTGTACATGTCTGTAAGGTCACAGGACTGGGAACCAACGGCAACAAGCAGCTATGCCAAAATATATTCTACAAATAACAGAACTATACAAAAGGCCAAACAGGATCTTTTTTTTCAATTGTTCCCAATGAGGAGACAGCGTTTGTGGCATTTGAGAATAAATGCTGCATCCAGCGTTTTTTTTCTGAGTGCTCCACATTTTTGTGCGGCTTCTAGTTGAAAATCTCTGAACTTTTCAGAAAAGCGCTGGTGACGTCAGTGTATAAAATGGAGGAGAAGCTTGTTTTGGCCGTGTCTGTCTATCCTGAGCTTTATATGTCATGCAGACAGTATCATAACAAAGACCAAAAAGCCCATTTTCGGGAGCAGATCCACCGGGCAGACACTGAATGTTGCTGGTTAGTGTTGTGCTTTTATCGCTGTAGCGTGTTGTCTCTGACGGATCGTCTTCCTTGCTCTACGGCTGTCAGATTGAGCGGTGTGACAAGCTCATGCATATAAAGTATGAGGGCAAGCACCCTCCGGTTGATGTGAAAAAACAGTGTCAGACAAACAGTATTCCAAATAGATAATAAAAAGCAAAGGGGCGATTCTAGTCAATCATACATCCATATTTCTGAGTCCCTCTCCTGGTCTCTGCACATCAGCTGTGTCACAAAAATGGCACAACAGAGACTGTATTTTTTGAGGTGTTTAAAGAAACATGGTATGTCCACAAAAATCCTCATCAACTTCTGATATGTTGTCAAGATATTGTTGTCAAAGAAACATTACAGAAACAGTGCTCTGAGCACTTTTTCGATGGAATGCTGGGATGAAGCCAGAAAAAATGCTATATGGACACAGGCCCTAACCCTGCATGTCAGAGTGAATGAAAACTGGAGGACACACGAGTTGCTTGATTGACTGTGCCTCTTAATTTACTGTCTGCTTGAGGGACAGCTCAGCATGCGTGATCAGCAAATATTAAGCAGGTAAACATCAGCTCAAGAAAAACTGCGGTCCGTGGTGACTATCCAAGCGCGACATAGATTCATGAGATTTCTCGTCAATGTCAAGAACGTTGCAAAAACAGGACTTCACAAGCTGGTTGAGTCAATTAAAATCAAAACCTGTTTAAAATCCACAATGGTGCAATATTTGAAAAATAGCACAGCATCGTGCCTGTGAGAACACATCAAATACATTATAGTTTTAGATATGGCTGTCAAAGTTAACGTGGTAAAAATGCATTAACGCAAATTTGTTTTAACGCCCCTAATTTCTTTAAAACACTAACGCAACTTGCGATTTTACAATTGTCATTTTTAAAGCTATAGTGAATATACTGGTATCATATGAAGCTAGAAAACCTAAGGAATCCATTTCATACTAGCTTGTCAGGAAGGAGTCTAAATAATGCTCCAAACTTACACTTAATTTTGGCGACAAAAAAACAGTCAAAGCCATTTTCAAAGGAGTCCTTTGACCTCTGACCTCAAGATATGTGAATGAAAATGGGTTCTATGGGTATCCACGAGTCTCCCCTTTACATACATGCCCACTTTATGATAATCACGTGCAGTTTGGGGCAAGTTATAGTCAAGTCAGCACACTGACACACTGACAGCTGTTGTTGCCTGTTAGGCTTGAATTTGCTATGTTAAGATTTGAGCATATTTTGTTATACTAAATGCAGTACCTGGGAAGGTTTCTGGACTATATTTGTCATTGTTTTGTGTTGTTAAGCGTTTTCCAATAACAAATATATACAGTACATACACAAGCAGGCATTTTTGTCCACTCCCATGTTGATAAGAATATTAAATACTTGAAAAATCTCCGTTAAAGGTACATTTTGAACAGATAAAAAATGTGTGATTAATTTGCCACTAATCACGATTAACTATGGACAATCATGCGATTAATTGCGTTTAAATATTTTAATCGATTGGCAGACATAGTTTTAGAACATATTGCTAAGAAAATGTGGGAAAATCCAGCTAAGTGGATACATTTCTTTTTCTCCCTTACCTTCAGTTCTCATCTGCTCAGGAATTTGTCTTTATATTTGCCTTTTCACTGCCCTCTCCTAAACGCCCATATCTGTAAATTTATTTGGAAGCTTTTGGTTAGTAGCTGCTTTCCGTTATCAACCTCGGTGGTTCAAACTGCTGAGACGCTGGCACATTATCTAAGCAAGAACCCACTCTCAACGTCCCCCACCCCACCTCTCCACTAATCTGCTTATCATCCACTGATAGCATGAGCTTGAATGGGCTCCACTAATGGCAGCTACTCAAATAATGGACTTTTCCAAACAGTAACATTCAGAAATATTGCACTAAATGAGGCATGTACTGTTTATGCATCTGCCTTAAGGATTCATATTTCAAATTTCATTAATTTTCCATGATTTTATGTTTATGCTGGGCCTTAAACTTTAATATGTGATAATAAAAATAAAACAAAGTCAGTGTTGTCGGGTTTTGGGCCAGTGTAATAAACCTTGCCCTTTTATTCGGTGCACAGTGCATTTTATTTGATCAGTGGGAGGCAAGAGCACAGAATGGCAAATATCAATATGTGGCTTGTCACTCTTCCTTGTGTCAGTGTGCTGCATCCTGATACTGAACCAGCAGCCAGGAATATTACGTGAACATCGCAGCCCAAAATAGAGCTCTCTCACTATGCCGATTATTATAATAATCAAATTAGACACACTGTAGTGCGACGACATTGTTCAGTGACAGCGTGGTGATTTGATGATCCCCGTTGCGTCAAATTAAAGACTACTTAAGGAAGATGTGATCTGACCAGTTCTACTTATATCAATAATACGTATTATTAAATGTAAGTATAATATTACACACTTTCTTACCTGAGATAAGCTTTCTAGTTTGGCCACTAATCTTTATTGGTGGCTACATATGTCTGGTAGTAAATTGCCAGTGTTATGTCTCCTAATTGTAATTGAGCAAACAATATAATGCTGCTTCCATCTAAACACAGTATTATATATGTATATAAATATGGCAAGCATGACAGCCAAGCAGACAACTACAAGCCAACAGTCAGTGAAGGTTACGTTTTAACCAAAGAGACAGATGGTCTTGTCTAATTGAAAATGTATTAAGTGTCCTGATATAAATGCTACAGAGACGCATCGTGTCTGTGGAGGTACAGTTAATGTCAAACATGTGCAGTTACATTCTATATTTTTCTATATTGTAAATAAATAAGATCAGGATTATGAGTATGATCATATTTCATCCCATAGACACTCAACAATTGAGTCAAGATAGCCTGATATTGCTGTTTGACATAACTTCAGACTACACCAAATCAACAGTTCATCATGCAATGATATTTCTTACGAAAAATGTCCTCCTTTTTCGTTCCTTTTTCTACGAATGTCCAGCAACATGTGTCAATTTCTGCTCGTGACATGCATACTGTATTTTCAAAATAAACTTCCGTCTTCACAGGAAACAATTACCTTAGGATTAGGCAAGAAAACTACATAGTCAGGCTTAGGAAAAGATCGATTTGATTAGGATTCGGCAACAAAACTACTTACTGCAACAGAACTACTAAATTAGGCTTCGTGGTTTGGCTTAAAATAACTCCGGAAGTGGTATTACTTACATGACAAAATAAATCAACAATTACTTCTGGTTACACACGGGACACGAACGGCAGTCTTCTGGGTGAAAGTCTGGTGTTTTATGGCCCACCCATCTACCCCTACTTTATCTATATTATCTTTATAAATCCTGGTTCAAGATTATGTGATATACAAGAATTACAGTACATTACTTTACGTATAGCTATGAACGCTGTATAAGACCAGCCAGACCAAATACATAAATAAAGGTCTGTCCTAAGACATCTATTAGTTTCTGACTCTGAGAAAGTGGGAAACACAGTAAAATTCCCCAAAACTACTGCGTCTCTTTGCCAAAATCACACATATTTAGGCTTTTCTATCGTCTTCTGATAACTAATGTAATATTTTTTCATCATTCACTGAGCCTCCCTTGAAACTGTTTGGAGCCCCCCTGGGGAGGCCCGCCTCACACTTTGAAAACCTCTGCACTAGAGCATGAAATATGTACTAATCCACTGCTGAAAAGAGTCCCCGATAAATACACTTGTTTACTCCAGTTTGAGTGAAGTTCGCTCAACGCCAAATGCCCAGCTGTTTCAGGAAATTACTAAGCTTTTTCCGAGATGCGCAGTATGTCTTCAGTAGAGAGGAATGGGCACGGGTGCCACAGACCGGCTGGGGAAGTCAGAGAGCATTGAGAGATGGACTTAGACATTGTTGATTCTGGTCTGTTCATGAGATTTATTGACAATAACAAAATATTTCCAGCCTCATCCATTAAGTGAAGTACTAGCATCCAAAATAAATGAAAGTGGATGAATGTTAAGCATCAGAAAGTTTTGCCGTACAGAGAAGACAGCATACAGAAGCTCTACACATAATAGCAAGGCTGATTTGATAATGTGACAACCTCTGAAATACTGTTGCCTGCTTTTACTGTAACATTTTTAGTCATTTTTAGCATTTTTTTAAAATCGCATTTTAGGAAAATTGTCATAGTATTAAGAACAAACCGCCATATTCATAAAATCTGAATAAAAAAATATTTTTTATGCAATCAGAACAGTGAGATCTGCATTTGCATTTATCACAGAGGGCACATATCTTTGCAGATGAATTTGACTGAGTTAATATTTGCATCCAAACTATTAATTAAAAATCAAAACAGTGCTTTTGAGAATCAATATCACAAAACATAATATTACCATGCTTTATTTTTTTTAAATATTTTCTTGCACCCCTAGTCACCATGATGCTTTTATACAGTAAAAGTAAGGGATGCATGGAAAGCTGTAAGAGCTGCTCTTATTTTTTTTTGCGTAAAATAAATACTGTAAATTCCTCAGGCGTCACAGCCTGGCTCCTGAGCTGGATAGGACTCATTAGATGGGGATCAACCAGCTTATTCCCCTTCATTTGATTTACAATGGCCTATCTCTGTTTGTGGAATTTGCCTACATGATAGCGCTGTCAGATATAACCAAGATAAAGTGTTGGTGCTGTGTCGGGCATATCTACAGGGATTCACTCTGTGTCATTATGGCTAAATCTTGTTTTCTTATATACCCAGGCGCTGGTTTTATCCCCCTGTATCTCCTCTCTCTCTGGGTACATAACAGAATTTGGATTGGATGTGGAACTAATGAGAGATATGAGAAAAGCTAAAACACATGAATCATTTATTCAAGTCTATGGTGACTTTATTTCCTCTGTGATCGCTGTGACTGTTATTTTCTTTTTATTGTTTGCTATTGTGAGGCATGTATAAGTATGGTATAATCTCTAAATATCCCAAGCATTGTATTTCTCTTCAGTTAGTACAACGTTAAGTAACCACAATAAGGTTACTAGTGTGAACGGAGCTCAGGTACCTGAAATCTTCAAGTCCTCCAAATTAAATGACAGAATACCTTGTTTGTACATGCCTTCTTCAATGACACAAAGAAGTGTTTTCCGTTACAAATAATTGTTAAAAGATAAATCCATTCTATGATGTAACAACACTATAATTAGGATTTGGTTAGGTTTAGGCCCAAAAATGACTCGGTCAGATTAACAGAAAGATCGGGTTTGAGTTCAAATAAGTACTTAGTTAAGGTTAGTGAAACATTGTGGTTAGGGTTAACTCATTTGTTAAGGTTAAGGGACCTTTGTCACTACCGAAAATCAGAGGGGGTGATTTTTTGGAAATGCTGTTATTCATGAATCATAAATCACGAACCACAGGAAGCCACACACGAAGCCTGTTGGGCTATTTCTTGCAGCTGTCCCACTTTCAGTACCATGGATAGCGCCACTCAGCCAAGCATGCCAAAAAACTTATTTATAAACTTCAATACTTCATAGAAAATAATCAAAATGCAACAGCACAACATGCTTTAAACATAAAAATAAATAGGCTGCAGTATATTCCTACTTGTCAGACTAAGAAAACAGTCTGCTTTGATGACAGACTTCTGTATTTTTTTCCTGATTTCCTATAAAGGTGTCATCTACGGCCTGCCTCCTCTTTCACCCACGTCTCTGCAAATCTCCTGGCAGGGAAGGAGGCAACCCCCAGTCCATTTACTCAAATGAACAGCAGACTGTTCACGACACAGTGTCACCTCTATTGTCACACGAGCACTGACAGTGAAAGTCCATTTCTGATTTTATTGTCGTTTGCACTATAGACTGTTTTCACGTTGCAGCGCTTTATTAAGATATATTTTTATTTTATTTTAGCAAAACTCGAAGGGGCAACTTGTCACTGAAATGAGAATAGCTCTCCGCCTTAAAGGCCAGCTTAATTTAAGCGAACGAGCCATTGTTGTCTTTAACTGCGGGGCTAACAGGGCTAGACACGGGAACTTGGCCTGGGGGTTGTAGCATATATCTAAACTGTACACACTGCACTACTACGTTCACAGCTATAACGTTACTGATAACTACATACTCACAACACGGTCTCTGTCACCGACACTTGCTAACGTTAAGCACACAAACTACACATTGAGTTATTCCTTAAAGGAGTTCGCTACAGAACATTTTAAGAAATACATAAATCCCCGAAGCTTAGGCCTGGCAGGGAGTCAACTTAGGCTCGGCGGGCCGCCGGGCTTGCAATACACTGGTGGAAACCTTATTTCATGCCAATCCACCACCCTGACCTCCACAACTTTACTTTCTGCTGCATTATATCAATATCACAGCACTTCCTGCACTACATATCATACACTATACCGCAGGATCGTCCAGTATGAACATTAATCTGGGGGAGACGAGCCTAATTACAATGTCTCACATTGTGTGTTTTAGCCTATTTTTTACTAACTGGATACTTTAATTATGTTTTATCTTTGTTTTGATCTTAAACCTGTAATCCAGATTCAACTGAATTGTATCGACTTGGAAAAAGAAACCAATCCTGAAGAAGACTGAAGCACTGACAGGAGTGATGGAGGCTTTGTGTTTACCAGCACCAAGTGGTATTAACAGCTAGACTGACACTTTCATTAGAGTAACAGGCGGTTGTCTTAAAAGGAGTGTCACATCTGCACTTTGGATTCTGTGTGTGTGTGTGTGTGTGTGTGTGTGTGTGTGTGTGTGTGTGTGTGTGTGTGTGTGTGTGTGTGTGTGTGTGTGTGTGTGTGTGTGTGCGTGCGCACGGGCCCAAAGGATGAGCTGGTATCAGCAGCTGTTTTTTTTCTTCATAGTTTCATGTGTTATGCGGGGTATATTTCCAAGTAACCTGACCTTAAAAGGGTAAATAGTAATTTATGACTTCTTATATGAAATAATATAATGCGTGGTAATAATTTGAACTTTCTACTGTGCAAGTTTGGGTGCTAAGAAAATGGTTTTCTTCTTTATTTTGACATCCTTTTCGAGTTGCAGGTGCATCCCATGGTGGGAATATTATCCCGATACAATCTTATTGCGATTTTTAACGTTTTGCGATATGCAAAGTATTGCAATAAGATATAGTGTGATATATTGTAATCATATACGTTTTTTCAACTGCAAGTTATGCAGTTTGCTAAAATTTGTTTTAAGATACAGTTTTCAATTTGTTCATTTCAGAGTTTTCATTCACATATCTTGAGGTCAGAGGTCAAGGGACCCCTTTGAAAATGGCCATGCCAGTTTTTCCTCGCTAAAATTTAGCGTAACTTTGGAGCGTTATTTAGCGTTCATGCCGACAAGCTAACATGACATGGTTGGTCATGGATTGCGTCAGATTGTTCAGAGGTTAATAGTTTATATAATAAAAGATCGATACTTGTCCATGTATTGATACAATATTGCCACGCAAAATATCGCAATACTATGCTGTATCTTTTTTTCCCCACAGCCCTAATCCCAGGTGCAGATGATTCAGAAGCTACAATGACTGGCTTTCCCCTTTTTGGACTCGAAAACTGGAATGCAGGTGTGCATGCGTGCAAAAAAATACAGTTTTAAAATGTTACTACACTGCCATTTTACTCTCAAAATTCACATGAGGCATTTAAATGTTAAACACCAGTAATCCAGATCTCTCAGTAGGTGCAGTGCAGGGTTTCAGAATACTAAACTCAATTAAACCAGAACCAGAGACCATTTCTCTGCCACCCTGCCTTACACTGAGGCTTGATTAGAGGAAGAAATGTTTAAATGAAAATGTCACATGTGGTTAAAACCCAGTGAGTGGTGCATCACAAGATTTACCTGCTAATTCTAAGTTAAAATGAGCAATCATGCGGCGGAGACTGATGGGAACCTGTATTTAATTTAAGTGACACACTTCTCTGCTATTTTTTTTTCCGATATTTACTGAACTCTAAATGACATTAAGATTGCACACATTTGCATAGGATTAAAAAAAAAAAAAACGTTTTCCTGTGTGGTATTTAAGCTGCTCTACAGGACGTCTAAATACACATTAATCAACCACAAGCTACACGTTTCATCAGCCAAACAGATAACGAGCCCACATGTAAACATGCTATGATGGCCATCCATCCATAAATGTTGAGTTTTATTTATTTATGTGAGTGTCCTCTCCTCTCTGACAATTTCATTTAAATTGAAGCCGAGCTGATTAAAATCCAAAAAGCCTTACAGTATGTGAGCGTTGAGATGCCTTTTCACAGGAGATGCAGTTCAAAGTCAGTCTCTTGGATAAAGCTATTAGCATCCCTGCTTCCTCTCTTGCTCTGCATCGTACTCCCATCTCATCTCACCAGAAACGCAGTGAGAAAATGCGTGCAGGGAGCGAACCTTTCACTTTGTAAATTAAAGGAGACAGGCTTTCACTAGACTGCCTTAAAAATGTGCATCTCTCCACGCTGCATACTATTAAATTTGAATGACTTTAGAAAGCGTTCATTCCTAGACGTAGTTTTGCACTTTGTCATACTGATAGCATGCGAGGCTGACAGAGTCTGACCAGATTTTAGGAAGTGCATTTTGCTCATAAAAGAACTACACGTTCACAGACTATTAATCTTGAGAGGTGTCTGGGCGAGACAGTCGGAGTGTGTTTTCTTTTTCTGCTACACTGTTAACACCTCAGTCACGTTCGATTGAATATGAAGGAAATTGCTGCACTAGCCTCTTGAGCATTTAACCAAAAGGAAACTGCAAAAGGGGGCAGGAGTATATATGACCTCAACCCTTAACAGAGGGAGTTTAGGTCCGAGGTAAATTGGAAATACTCAGCTAATTTCACCCAGCGCATGACCTCTGCCCTTCTGGGACTTTATTGCCTTTAATTCATCAAGAGTTTGATTTGGAGGCCATTATTCCTGCTGATCTGAGCTCTCTGCTGAAGTACAGCAGCGCTTTGGGAATTGTAGCATAATTTTATTTTCATTGTAAACTCTGCTCACCTGACAGGTCAATAAGCCCAGATAGACACGGGATTATTGCTGATAAGCTGCAACAGCTTCCCGACTTCACCTGTGCTACACAGAGAGATGAAAATGTGTGAAATAGATTTAATAATTGTCATTCTGCTATGAGTCGGCCATGATTTTTGTGATGCATTCAGGTGTACCAAAGCTGATTGTCATTCTTAATATTCATGGAAATGCAGCGAAAAGTAACTGTCAAGATTGCAGCTTTTGTAATAAATATTAACTTAATTGCAAGGCAATTTCATAAACCAGATTGTGTATTGAACAGTGAGTGTGTCTAAAGAAATATTTTGATCCCTCCATTCATGGCACATCAGACTGCCTCATTTTTTTTAATGTTAATGTTATTTTTATTAGTACATTTATTCCAATGAGAGTGCAAGCAGAAAGGGAATAAAAGATAAAAGGTGTTTAATGCATCAATATCTCAGCTCCCGCTGCCATATCTAATGCTATGTTAAAGTGATTTCACGCTGTTCGGCCTGGGAGCTTATGAAAACCATTAAAAGTGGGATATAGCATTAAATGCACCATTATTACTCATATTGAGTATCAAACAATATTCACGTGTAATTTGTATATAAAATGAAAAAAAAATCCCTCTTTATTGGTCGGATGTGGCTTATCTTTGTTATTATAATCCAGGCGACTGGAGTTGTCCTCTCTGAAAGGCTTAAGATAAACCAAAAGGCAAACACATCAGCTCCCTCTCCCGTGTTATCAAATATACACAAGCCGTGCCTATTTTACTGACATGAGAGTGCCACCTACTGATCTGAAGCATGACCAGCATCCATCTGACATCTCTACTGTAATGGCCCCTGTGTGTCAAAATGAAAACACAGCCAATCTTTTTATGGGTAAACAGCAGCTTCAGCTGGTTTTGCAACAATTTATTATGCTAATGCTCGCTGTTTATTTTAAAGCTCTCTGGGGAAGGGGAAACGGTGATATTAGAGGCGAAAGGCACTGAATGCACCGAGTGTGTAATTGCAAGTGTCTTTCATGCAGCCTGTTTATGATGAAGGTGCTGAGGAGATGTTCCATTTTTATACGGAAATGGGTTACAGGATAGATGAATGTAGGGCTAGCAGCAGCCATGAATACACTTGGGAACACATACCCAGAAGAGGAAGACACTGGGAGGAGTCTCTTTCAAACAAGGGCTGTCAATCGATTCGAATATTTAATCACGATTAATCGCATAATTGTCTATCGTTAATCGCGATTGATTGAAAGACTGACGGCTGTCAGTGTGTCAGTGTGCTGACTTGACTATGACTTGCCCCAAACTGCATGTGATTATCATAAAGTGGGCATGTCTGTAAAGGGGAGACTTGGGTACCCACGGAACCCATTTTCATTCATATATCTTAAGGTCAGAGATCAAGGGACCCCTTGAAAATGGCAATGCCAGTTTTTCATCGCTAAAATTTAGCATACGTTTGGAGCGTTATTTAGCCTCCTTTGCGACAAACTAGTATGACATGATTGGTACCAATGGATTCATTAGGTTTTTTCTAATTTCATATGATACCAGTATCTTCACTCTTGCTTTAAAACTGAGCCAATTACAACCTCTGAAATATTGGTGGCCCGTCAGATCTTTAAGAGGTTAATTAAAAATCGCAAGTTGTGTTAAAGAAATTAGTGGCGTTAAAAGGAATTCGCCTTAACGAGTTAAATTTGACAGCCCTTTTTCAAACATATACACTTATAATGTTGCTTTTCAGGGAGCAACAAAAGATTTTTCCCATTGGTAAAGTGGTAAAGACGCAGTTGTTTCTATTTAATGTTTATCTGGATACAGGACATATTTCACACCACAGGCAACCCAGGATGCTTTGATAATCTTGTAAATCTTGACACTCATAACATAATAAACGTTCTTAATGTCTGTATCCTCCTCAAGAAACACACTTTTATGTGCATTTTTATGATGTACCTCTTTAAAATCATCGCTCAACACCCATCCTCATATTCTCCACCACAGAGCTTGGAACAGCAGGTATTTAAGATAAAATAATGATTTACATACAGTGAATGTCATTGTGCTGCTAATTGCATGGAGTGTGATTAAATAATTGTAGTTGTGTGTACTGCCTGTCCCTGTGTATGCTATTTTCTACTCCTACTGGAAATATAAAAGAGCTATAATCTTTTGTTTTCATAGGGAAAGGAGGGTTGGTTGCTTGGCAACACAGCATGCCAACAAAGTTAACAAGCAAAACTAACCAATAATAAGAAGAAGAATTATAATAATAATAAACATTTTCATCATTCATTCAATCAATTTCAGTGATTTTTTTTTCCTAGCATCGTACGAATCATAAAATGTGCAGAATTTGGAAAGTTGCAATGTTACTTCATTAAGTTATTTTAATCTATTAAACATATATATCAAGTAATACAATATTATATTTGATATCAGCATTAACCCCCTGAGACCCACCTGAGACACCATTATGAAAGGGGTCCCTTGACCTCTGACCTCAAGATATGTGAATTACAATGGGTTCTATGGGTACCAGCGAGTCTCCCCTTTACAGACATGCCCTGTTTATGATAATCACATACAGTTTTGGGCAAAACAACATGTAGTTTTATGAATGCAGTATGTTACTTTCGCCTAAAATACAATTATGTATTTTCAATCGCCGAAAAACGCAATTCTTGCAGAAATCTCCAAATGTCAAACATTTTTGATACCAAATAATGGCATGGCTTTTTCTATCTTGTTCCTCAAGGTCTTGGTGTTTTAATGTGGTATGTTGGAGGCATTATTGATCATTTTCATCAATTCTCAAGTGGTAAAAGCACCAAATCTGTGTAACAAATGGTATCAACCCAAAAATTGCTGCAACAACTTATGAGACATAATAGAGCATGGGGATGGCCATCATATACTTTGATCATAATGTTCTACACCATGACACACTTTTTTTTCAAATTAATCTTCAGGTTCCCAGCTTTCAGATGATGTACACCAATTCTATGTGACATCTACTGTTGACCTGCTATCTCCCCCTAAAGACCCCCTTCCCCCCGCCCTAAAAAAGACAAAAACAAGTCTATTGTGGGTCTCAGATGGTTAAAAGGTATGACAGTAATAAACATGTAAATATAACAATGCTGTCAAATTGCACCTTTCACTACTACTTGAAAAATGAGTATAGTATATTGACTTATGATATTTGCCTCAAAGAATAAAATCACAATAGCTGATGAACCAGATACTCCCATTTATTAAAGTGACACTCATCCAGGATTGTTCCTCCCAGGCTTGTATCAATGTGGGCTTTGGATTATGATCCAATGGCTTGTCACTGAAATAGAAAAGGTCATTAATAATGTTGTAGCATTTGCATTTTGCTTTGCTGTCTTTTTCACACTGCCCCTCTGGTTATTCCCTCTGTTTATGTTACTAAGGAGTCCACTTCTGTGAATGGAAATTCCTGTTTGCAATATGATTAGAAATCATGACGCATGGGTGAAGAGCTCTTTCCACTGATGCAGTGTTACATTGTACGCCATCACCATCTACCTCCAGCTGTTTCTCATTAAGCTATATTGAATGTAAAACAGCAGCTAACACTCACTTTGCGTCAAATACCAAAAATAGTCTCAAACACACCTGTGCACTTATCTCCTAATCAGTAAGCAGCATTTCCCCCTGCAACAACAGCACTATTAAGCAATGCTGCAACACCTTAACCATAACATCATGAAGCCTGGAACCAATTTAGATCTGTGTAGGAGGCTGAGAGCTGGAGCGGTATGTGAGGCTGCATGTGACTATATATAATATATATAATATAATATT